>JAQIWJ010000740.1:0-16711 GCA_034695185.1 Discolaimus major
CCAGAAAATTCCCAAATTTTTGTTTCCATTCTTTCTTGCATGGAAGTATCGTAAGCACCATGTTGAATGTGCAGGTCGCACGCTGCTTACACGATCAGTTATGGCAGAAAATTTGAAATTGCCTATCCTTTAGCGCATGATTTTCGATCGATGATTTCAGAACATTGATAAAAGATACGGACGTTGTGAGGAGATGTTTTTTATACAATTGATCGTGCTGCATCCAATGAGCACGGTTTGATCACTCAGAAATCGTCAGTTCAAATAATCGATAATCTGATCAACTTGATCACTGCTGATCATATGCAAAAATAAACATCATCATGTTCAGCATGTTTTGTAGACTAGAAAATACGCTTTCGTGTGAATTTTTCCGATAAATTTGTGTCTGTGAAGAGGTTTGAAATTTTGAATTTTCCCTAAATTTTGGATTTGATTCTTGATCGATCGATTTTTGGCTTCTACCGATTCAAAAAGAGGCTGGTATTGTCACCACTTTCAGACATCACAGGTTCGTAATCATCCAAATTATCATCACTTGATAAAGAAGACCAGGCCTGTGTGCATGCAAGGTGGACATGGCTTACTGTAACCGCTTCGTCACAGGCAGCTGTGAACTGATTCAATTTTTCGTATGCAGTGAAATTCGAGAGCACAAATTGCACTGCTCAGGATACTGTAGCTGATATATTATCATTCTTCAAAATCAGCATATCACTTTGGCCTCATGCCAAAGTCTTTTCGATACCTAAATCGCCATATTCCGGCTCAAACGAGGCACGATTTATAGCCAAACATAAAATCGATATTTCCACCAATGCCTTCAAATTATTCATCTGCACATTCATCCCAAATATGGCAATCAAAATACACGATTTCTGAATTCATTCATTGACACTAGATTTGAGGAAACTGTTGATTCTATTATTTCATATATCCAAGACGTCCAAATCAATCAAAGCACGAAAAAACCTCCAGCGCACCAGAGCAAAAAATAATTAACAAGAAAAACACAAAAAATGCTCACAACGACATCATCGATCGAGACCAATTCGAGAAAAATAAACACCAATTGGGAGGTTTTCAAATTTTGATTATGGATACTACTATTACAATTCCAAAAAAAAGTGTGCACCGAAAAAACTATACACGCCCATTTCCTACAGTGCGAAAAATTGATCCCTAATTTTTAACACCAAATACAATGCTTATTTAGACCACAAAAAAAAATTTCCAATCGTCTACGTACATCCATGAGACTGAAGAAAATGGACACCACACAAAAAAAATCACTATGCACATTATACCGTCATCGATCCCCCAAAAAATTTCACCTCAATTACATTGGCCATTCCGAAGAAATTTCTCAAAATGCCTAAATACATATACCTTACCATAAATTCATTGAAAGAAAATGAGGTGATTTTTGTCCAAATCAAGCAATTTTCACGCTTATCATTCACTCAGCCCAAAAAAGACCTAATCTAGACACAAAAAAATTCGAGCACAACAAAAATGAATTTCCAAAACTGAGCACACAATTCGATTCGCAAAAATGCTGTAATCGTTTCCCTTAGGTTCTCAAAATTTTAGGTACACTGATAAATCTATACATGGAAAAAAATCGTCTCAAAAAAAAACACCTCAAGGCCATATTACTCAAAGAGAATGCTCAGACAAAAAATATCGAACATTTTGAAATGCTTCCTAGTAAACGCAATCGTACCGTTCACAGCACAGACAAAAAATAATCAATGAAACTTTCCGATAGTCCATTGATAAGAAAGCCACAAAAATTTCGCATATAAGCGCATAATGAATAAGGATTTTTTTGGAAATCCTCTAAGATCAAAACAGCTATTGGATGTATGTCAAAAAGAAGTGATCATAAATTCCATCCTAACAACATAATCAATTACGATGAATATGCACATTCAAAAACCCCATGCAAGACCTTCACAAAAAGGAAAAAAACCTCAAAAACCTATACAATTTCTCAATACAATAATTCAAATTATATGTGCTCATAAAATATCGATACCTACTTTCCAACGCCTATAGGCTCCAACCAAATTGCTTCCTCGCAATTCCATCCGATCCGATCCGATCCGATCATCCATTCAAATGGCTGAGGATCTTGTTCCATACGTCTTTCTTGCACGCCTTTTGACGCCGCAACGATTGGAGGAATTCATTGAAATGCACCGTACCGCCTGGCGTATGGAGAAAAGCCGTTCTCGCCGCCTTGGCCAATGCGCAAACTTCTTCCGTATCCGCCGGCATGAATCGTGGATGACTCAATTTCTGCTGGGCGGCCGCGTAGAACATTTGCAAGCAACGTTGGACCAACGGTTGGACGTGCGGATGCATCAACGCTTTGTACAATGCCGCCGGTGGTGGTGCGTTCATTGACATGGCCGATATTTGATGAGGCGTCGGGCCCAAGCCGGATATTGGAACAGATGTTGGGATCATCATGCTGCCAGCATCCTGCAAAGAAAATCGGCTTTTAGTATAATCAATTCTCTGTCATGATATTGCATATGCCAAGGTCATTTTTCATGCTAATGGGCATAAATACACTACAAAATGATCCTTACCTGCACATTAGACGCCATTGACGCATTCAGAGTCATCCCGGCTGGCAATACGCCAGTTCCACCGCCACTGGTGCTTCGGCTGAATAACATTGCGACTTCGCTGGCCAAATCCCACAATACGAACGGGCTCGGTACCGATTGAGCTGCGACCAGACAGAACTGTTGGACGTACATCAATCCCAGACGTTTGCTGATCTTCAATAACCACTTGACGTCGTCGCCGTAGGTCGGATTTTGACTGTACTTGGTGAAGGCTCGATCGTCATTGATACGTCGTCCCAATGTTTCCAACGCCAACATGCCAACTCGGTACGAATTATATAAATAACGACTTTGACCTCCGGCTTGATCCACGTGCCGCTCTCCGGCCGATAGATTCGGTGGTTGCCCATGAAGCTGAGCGTGGAAATGATTCGAAGTCGGTGGTTGATGATGATGTTGCGGCATTGGCATTTGTTGATGACCTCGTTGTTGCACCTGAAACGAGAATCAATTTATAGAATGATTAACACGAACAAAACGCCAAAAGAACTTACCGGATGCTGATGATGATGTACCATTTGCCCACCGTAATTCCTGGACGCAGCCACTGCAGCCGCAGCTGCAATATGTGCAGCCGCGTACGGATTGTAAGCGTTCATTAACGCCGCCGCGGCCGCTTGTTGGAAGAATTGCTGTCCGCCCAATGGAGCCATTAACGCTGACGGTCCGTTCGGTTGTTGAGACACGGTCGGTTGTTGCGGGCCTGGTGGTGGATGATGCAATGCGGCCAACGGAGGTCCGTGATTGAATTGAGACGGAGCAGCGTGATGAACCATTGGCATCGCAGGTGGTGGTGCAGGTGCTCCAGAAACGGATACTGGAGGTCGTAACATCGGTGCTTGCAAATAAGGCGATCCCGGTGGAATGAATTGCTGTTGTAGGCCGTACAATTGTTGAGGATGTTGATGCAATAACGCCGGCGGACACATTGGAACAGTTCCTGGATGACCCAATGGTAATTGATGCATGGGTGGACGCGTGGGTGGCGGTGCGCCGTTCAATTGATGCCTCGGGGGAGCATATCCGTGTTGTTGCTGTTGAAAATGGTGGACGACGCCGTATCCTGGGTGCGATTCAATTCCAGCGTGATGCTGTTGTTGCGGTTGGCCGAAATTAAGCGGATGCGGGATGAATTGCTGCTGTTGCTGAATGGATTGCTGTTGAGACGATTCGCCGAAATGTCCGATTAAAGCTTGATGTTGATGATAATCCACCATTGCTGATCCATTGGCCGATGTTGATCCCGCCGATGTTGAATCCATATACACTTGATACCACGTTTGCGCCACTCGAAATAATACTTCAGGATAAACGCCGTAATCCTTGGCCGCTTGTTCCACGGAAAGGCAGGCTTTCTCCAACATGATTTGAGCCGGTTGTTCTTTGCACTGAGCCAAAGCGCGGTAGATTTCCGTCGGATTCAAAGCGTGAGCTTGTGGTAACGTGCTCAAAGCCAATTCCGCAGCTGCCTGGATCATTCCTGGATCACGTGATTGGGACGCTTTGTCGGCTAACGTGGCTGCTTCGGTCGGCGTCAAATGATTCTCCCACGTATCGATCAGAATTCGAATTGCTGCTCGTCCAATTTCCATTGCTGTGCCGCTGATCCAACTGACGTGGGAACTGTACGTACGCGATAACCAATTGGGCGTAACCTTGTTGTGGATTCCCAATGAATATAATCCGATTTGAAATGCGCATAAATGCAGTTGGCGATGAGGTCCTGGAAAAAATATGCACATTTTAGTAAGTTTTCCAGTGAATGAATGAGTACTTTTACCTCCTCCATGACCTTGATTAGCTTGCGGTCCGGTGCCCTGAGACGTAAATATTGCTGTCGAATGACTGCCACCAGCTTCGGCTAATACGCGCTTGGCCAATTCCATCATGAAATGAGCGTGAGCTTCGGATGGTTGATTCGGAATACTCGGTGTCACGTAGCGTCTGTGCCTGAAAACAATTCCATTATTATGAACACAAGAAACTTCAAATAATTCATAAAGCTTACCTATTCAATTTCACGTAGCATGCTTTATTCAATGGATCCACTGATCTCGGCGCAATTGTTGCTGGTGTTGCCGTATTTGCTGAGGTGCTGGTCGAATTTCCCATCGCAGCACCAGCCGTCGCAATTGCTCTATTCGGTCCTCCGATCTGATTCACTGCCGCCTCGGCCGCATTGCCATCGATACGCTGTTGATTTTGAACGGATACTTGAGCCGCCACTGGAGCCGAGTTTTGTAGACGCAAACTGGCCCCGCCTCTGGTTGATATTCCTGACGACGAGCTATCATCCGATGCCGAGGCGCCGGTTGAAGAAACTGCCGATGCGGCTTCATCGGAAATTGATCCGTCTTGTCTGAACGCTTTCAATATTGATCGCGACGCTGGTAAATCGGCCGAGCTTTCTATTCCTGGATTCTCGTCGTTGCGAACACCGTTCGTGGCCATCCAAAACGGACTTCCGTCGTCTTCTCGAGCACTGCTGTTGTCTTCGTCCAAATCGTAATCTTCCTCCTCGTCTTGGGCCAATAACGCCATATCGTCCAAAGCTTCGGACAATTGCGATACTTCCCCGGTATTTTGTACAGAGTCCGAATCAACTTCGTCGAAACAGGCCATACTGCTACTTCGGCTAGCAACGCTGGACACGCTGCGTTGTAGAAATATTCCGGTCGCGTGTTGTTGACCAGCGGACGTCATTCCAACGCCGGCGTAATTGAGTTGAATCGGTGAGTGAAGTTCATTCTTATCCGCGGATGACGAGGATAAATGTTGTTGCCTGTGAACCGCATTCATTGGACCATGGCCGAAATTCGAGGCGGCCGATGCTTGGACGGCGTTGTTGGTTGGCGCGTTCGGCACCCCTGGTGCGATCGTAGCCGAATTTCGAATATGACCGTAATATACAGCGTTGCTGGAGTGATGCTTGTACATTTGATGCATCTCGTGATCCAACAGTCGGTCCATAACCTGAAATAAAGGAAATTAGAACTCGAGAAAATTATGCCCCATAATGGCAGCGTTTAGGGACTGCCAAACCACTTACCACTGCTAATTTATCCTGATGATCTCTATACTTGGACAATAACGACAACGCCAAATCGCCTTTCTGCCTTCGAATACCTTCGCAGAGCAACGGATGATCGGCTTCGGAGACGTTCGTTTTCATTGCCAACGCTGCCACAGCCGCCTCGAAAGCCAACTGTTCATCTCCGGGAGCCCGAAACGGATTGGCCCTGGCCTGTAGTTGTTGAACTTGTTGATGATTCGGATTCAATTGTGCACTCGCAGTCGCTGACAAATTGTTCAACGTGGAGGCTGGTGCGGACGACCACGACAATGATTCGAACACGTAGCTGGCCATACTCAATGGTAAAACCATGGGTTTCGATTTGCTGTGCGTTGAGACGACGACGACGTTGGTTGAATTTGACGAACCAGACGCAATTGAGGCTGTCGCATTGGGCGTAGTCGGATGGTGGTGATAAAATACGCCCGATCGTAAACGTTGCGCTCGTAATCGTAGCATTTCCATTTCTTCGGCCGCAATTGGCAACAATTTCAACATGGCCACGATTTCCGATTCTTGATAATGCATTTTCACCTGAAACAGAACACGTATTAGCAACATCGTATCAACGAATTGAGATTCTTAATCTCCGTACTTACCTCCAAAAATTTCGTAGCCGCCGGTTGCCTGGGCAATTCCAACGCCCACAATCCCAATTGAAACGCCAGTGGTCTGTAATTGGCATCCTCCGCCATGACCGAACATAAATATATTGTCCTGGCCAACGTGACTGACGCCAATTGACTGATTTCCATCGATTTGGGATGTATGAGAAGCGTTTCTTGACAAGTAGCCGATAAATGAGACGACGTCCGTTTCTTCTTCCTTCCTCCGCTGGCACCCGAATTGGAAACTTTCTTAATCAATGGTGCAGCGGCCACGGCGATACTTTGGCTCGAATTCCTCGGCGTACTAGAGTTCTGGATGCCGTTTGCGTTGGTCGCAATTGGTGCACGCGTAGTTGATTCGCCGATAATCGGAATTTCCACCATCAAATCGGGCGGATTCTTCATCAATTGTACGGCTAATTCGGCTGCTAATATGACCGCTTCGTTCCGATATCCATGAGCGTGTAAACTTTCGCAACGTGCCGACAGGATTTCCAATTCATCTCGTTTAGCAGTCAATGATTTGAACGCTTCTTCCGCCCATTCGCTAGGTATCTTTCGTTTCGGCACGGTTGCCGATGATTCTCCATTGCGATTCTTGTCTTCTTCATTCGCCAATACGGAATCGTCCAAATTCTCGTCGTCCAATTGCGCTTCCGCGACGTAAATGCGTTCAATTTCGTCGTATTCCACTTTCACGTTCTTCTTCGACGCAACAGCTCCGCTTCCACTGGCCGCTTCCTCATTCTTACGGACGGGTTTCACTGCATTCTTGCCCGGTCGATCCCGTAGAACCGGTACTGATGACGCGCCGGCCGAAATATTACTATCCGCTGGCGAAATAGCAGCCGGTGACGTTGACGAACCGTTCCCGAATTCTTTCATAATTAAATAACCGCAGGCGCTGCCGTAGGATGGTGAACGTCCTCTGGGTGGTTCGTAGGTGACGCCGTCAATTGGGTAATCAATCCAGTCGATCAAGCACGATTCCAATGCAGGGATGAATCCAGGGAAAGTTTGTGGATCGAATCGCGCCGTTTCCCACGTCAATTTTCCACCGCCGGGTATATGCAAGGAGTTGCCGTTGTGATGGTGCGTCGATTGAGCGCCGTGATGATGATGGTGATGGTGATTGTGGTGGTGATGATGGTGTCCGCCGCCGTGATGTTGATGATCGGCGTTTTGATTATTCTGTTGGCCGGGTGCAGCGTTGATCACGGTTCCTGAACCGCCTGAAATGGAGACGAATGTTGTTACGCAATGCAACAGTAAAATTCTACACAAGCCTTACCTCCCAAAACGCGATAAATCTTCTCCAACGCTTTCGTATGATGGAACCGTAATTCCTGAGCGAAATTCTGACGATCCTCCGGCGATAATCGTGGATTCAAGACAAGGAGACGCCATAATGAAACGATTTCATCCAATAATGAGGCGCAGCTGTATTGAGCGCTGTGAGTTTGGCTGCCGAGCGCTCCACCGCCGCCACTGCTTCCGCTGCTGGATTTCCCATTCACTGCCGCCGTGGACGATGCCGATGTCAATACCAACGCTGATCCAGGCAATAAATGCGGTCCGTTCAACGATTGCGATAATTTCGTATGGTACCACCATAGAATAACCTGAAACTTCCATTTATCAGACTTCAAATCAAGGAATAAAAACCATATTTACCTGATCGCAATTCAAGCATTCCGTTGTGATAATACGCAATAACTTGGCCGCATTGCTATCTCGACGCTTGTACATCTCCCGAACGATCGATAATAAATTCCATACGCCTTCCGGTTCACGTCCTCGTAATGGTCTCATTAACGCCTGCCATTCGCTGGCTGCCGGTGGTGCGGATGATGATAAATAATTGACGTCACTGCAAAAAAGTGATTATTATTAGAGGCTGTGATAATCCTTTTCCTAATTAGAGCTCAGAATGGGGAAACATAATAATGCTTTTGGGATTTGCACCCTTATTTCCTAAGGCTATAGGATAGCTAAATAAACGCCAAGCCAAAGGCTAACGCTGATTAGCAGAATATATACAAATGCTCACCTGAAGACAGTCGGCGACGGTTGACAGAACTTGACCAAAATTTTTCTAATATTCTCGTGAAGAATGGAATCGTCCAAACACCACCATGAAATTTCGTTGAGCGACGCTCCAGCCGTTGGATCAGGTGCCCCGCACACGGTATTGATTGGAGCCGTTTGGGATAACAAATCGTCCAGCAGACGTTGTGCCATTGGCAAAATTTGCCTGGGCAATTCGCTGATGAGATATTGAGCGAACTTTTGCAATTGATCGCGTTGTAGGCGAGATAACGATTCGGATACGGGTGCCCGTAAGCAAACGGTTTCCGGCTGAAAAATAGGTATATAATTAAAATCAATCGATACAAGATAATTTCTCGCTTACCTCGCGAATTCTATGCAAGCAAACTGCGACCACATGAGCACACCAGGCAGCTGCCACCATTGGACGGCAAGTGCAAGTGCACGAAGTAATTCGGCGTCGATCCAACGTGACGGCCACATTGAACGCTTGCGGTGACGTTGATGTCATCATTGAGGATCCATTCGAGCCGTTATGACCGCCGCCTGACCAATTTTGATGATGATGATGGCCGAATCGACATCCGCCGTTACTGTTGTTAGATTCACGTTTATTAATCGTCGACGACGTTTGTAATCCGTTGGAGTTCGTGGAAGCCGTTTGATAGAGCGTACCGCTTAAGTGAAATCCTGAAATACAACGTTGGCATTAATTGACGCCAATAATCTCGAAAAAAGCACGCACTCACCGATTTGCAATAAATCTTTTACAGCTCGAGATTGATAAAGATTCTCGCCCTTCTTGAATTCGTCCACGTTTCCATTGGCCAAACACGAGTACAAACGGATGTCTTCTTCGTTTTCGGGAAACGACCAAAACGCCACGCGTAATTGCAACGTTTCTGGGACCGGTGGATAGAACGTTTCCACTAATTCGAATGGTACGCTTCGAGCCACTTCTCGCGACGTCAATTCGACCAAACTGAAGATTTTCGAACCGCCGGTGTCACCTGAATAAATTCCTGGTGATTAGTACTGAATAAAACCATGCTAAAATTACTTACGAGGAATATTAGAGCTTCTGGATGCACCAGGCTGTCCGCTAGCCAGCAATCCGCTGTTGTAATTCAACGATCCAGTTCCGTGGTGATATCCAGGCGTTGGCGAAGTACATCCGCCACCGCGTCCGCTGGTATTCGAATGATGGTGATGCCGGTACGATTGAGACGGTCCAGACGCAATTGCTCCACTTCCGCTGGTATGATTATTCGGTAAATTGTGACCACCATGCGCGTTCGGATGTTGAGCATTCGTAGCCGTCCCAGTATCGGGTCCATTGGTCGTCGACGACCATCCACGCCAAGTTTGAATCAATGATTCCGGTTCGGATAACCACGAGCATAATGAATCCTCCTCGAATCGTTCCGAATCTTCCCACGATAATCGATCATCCCAATCTACGCCCGCGCCGGCCACCAAAGCTGCAGCTGCATCGGCCGCATCCATTGCATCGACGACCGCTTCGGCTTGTATTTCGGCCGCTTCAATAATGTCCACCACATCGTCGACCACAGCGTCAATTCCTCCAACTTGTTCTTGTCCAACGCCGGCTTCCATGAATGCTGGTAGATTTTTCCGCCAGTAATTTGCTCCTCTTCGTAATGTTCCCAAATCCCACGCTGATCAATCCTCGCGCCGGCCACCTCCTTGCGTTTTGGTCGCGGTCGAGACACGCGCCAGCGAACGACTTCAAATAAATCGCCGCGGCCGTTTGAATGTTCAATTCAGAATCAGTTGCGATACGTCGTCCACTAGTATGCTTTCTTGCTGGATGTGAATTAGACGACGAATAATAGTTCGATCTTCCGCAAACGTACAATAAATCAAACACCACTGTTCACTGCCGTTGATCAATCGAGATATCCAATACAATGACCGTTGATAAAATTCGAATGAAACCTGAAAAAAGGATCACATTAAATCACTTGCAACGTATCTCTGGATAGGTATGATTCATGTGTCACATTAGATCACATCTTGCTCAAGCCGTGCTAGGTATGGAAAGCCAAAATGACTTCCAAACTCAACTATGCAATTTACAATCAGCATAATAACTGCCATACTTATCCGAAGACTGGTCAGTTACTGCTTCTCAAGGTAATAACCCTAATCATGCTAAATTATTCGAAGCTTCATTTAATTCTAGTCGAGCTAATGTTGATCTTCTTACGAACTACATCTCATTTCGCACGCTTCTATTCTCCAATATCAAAATGACAAAACTCGGGCATCATAAAACTCGAAACGGTCCAGCTTCAACGCTGGCCGCCTGACGCCAATCAACTCTTCTATTCTCCCCTGCAAGTTTCAAGTCGTTCACTCAGCTGAGCAGAACAGCCCTATCCATATGCAAACTATGGGGAACGCGAGTGAACTATTCGATAAAAGAAAACGCCCAACCCAACTCGCCTTCCATCCACTCGTACGCATGCGGATAGCGAGGAACATTCTCAAAGCCTATACGCATCATATGGCCGAAGGTGAATTCTTCTTTCCCACACGTGCTACTTCTCTCGTTCCGTCTTTCTTCCCCAGCGAAAATGCATGCCTTCAGCTAGCAGCAGGCAGCCGTCTACAATATCTGCAATGAATGCAGGGGGTAAAAACGACGTCATCACGAGTCGGTCGGTCGGTCGATTGCAACTATGCGAATGCACACACCGAGTGAACGAGACACGGGTGGAAAAACGTCTTTTTCACTCTACTCTTCCATCATAGTGGTAGTGGTGAGTTTTAGAAAAATCCACACGCGTTATCTCCGCTACTCCGCGGAAGACTAGAATAGTGCGGCCAAAAATGTGCAGCACATGACGAAACAGGATTCCATTTTGGAAGGCAAAGCAAAATGAAAACGGCAACCTTTTTTAAACGATGCATAATAACGATCATGCTCCGCCAATACTAGCGAAATTGCCACAATGGAAACTTCCAACAAAGCAAATCCCCCAATGCGAAATGCAACCGAATCCTAACCAGAGAAAAATCCTAGCATCTAGCCCGAGAGCAGCTGATTTTCTTCAGCCTAATTGCTCGCATGAAGAAATACACGCGCACGAACGCCTACACATAAACCCGGAAGTGAGAAAAGCTCAGCTGGTTCGTAATGCATTCCAGCCTCCCAGGAATAGCGAAATGCAATGCAAGCAGTCGATATCTCACTGCGCTTTCGCTTCTCGCTCCAACGGACTGGGGGAGAATCTAGTACACGTGCTTCTAGCTAATCAAATGCAAAGCGAGGGAGTAGAAGGCAGGCCGTTTCAATTTATACTGGAATATTCCACATTCGCAAATAGGCAGTAGTCGAGCGAGGAAGTAAGATGGCCTATCTCTCCATCCACTCGCCTCGCCACGAGGAACTGGAGAAACAGCTGACGACATAATAAAAGTCGGCTTCTGTTCAGCCTACTGCTTCCCAGGGCAGGAAGAAGCAGAAATGGGATGCAGCAAAGCAGAGAAAACGTACCTCATTACTGCAACTAAAACACTCGAAGCACGATGTGCGTGCAGCATGAAAAATCCCTATCTCATTATCTTCCTGGTGCCCATGCACAGAAGCCAATAATTATTACTGTGCATTCAATAAAATTCATACTGACTGACCATTATCGTTGGCGGTCCTGATGCTAGGCTACAGATAAAATGAGTATACGAGAATAGCCATCCTAGCCTTTTCATCGAGAAGGCCACGTTTTCATAGGAATCAAGTTAAAACGCTTCATTATTGATGCCAGCCAGGCCCACATCTCACGACGTCAGCTGACCTCGGTCGACCGACCAGCGGAGAAGAACGAGCAGGAAAGCTGCTCCAAGAGCTCCGGCTTTGTGCTCGCATGTATCTGCCTCTTCCCACCCATCCCATCCCATCGAAGAATAGCAAGCGTATAGCTCGCAATAGCCACAGAACACGTACCCCACCCGGTGTCGAATGGTCAATCATAGCCAATCTGCACTCACATCCGCCATTCGCGAAACACGAGAACAGCCTTCCTTATAAACTACTACTATACATGGAGTAAAAATGGTAAGAAAAACGCGTCGTCTGCTGTAAATATACATCGCCGAAAGCCTAGACGAAATCCGCCACCAAACAATGAGACAGACGGCCGACAGGCGAGACGATCGACAGAGAAAGCAATCCCTCCTATTCCGACCAAAAACCTGGTGGTGCAGTTCTTATTGCTGAACTGCATACAAAAACTCGCCTGATGGTCCTTTTTCTCACACCAACAGAGAACGCACATGTTTCCATGCGATGGGTGTTTCGCCTACGTTATCTACTGACCTTGCACCCGGAGACGGTACTGACAAGGTCAAACGATACGTTTTTGCCCAAAATTTAGTCCGCTCGGTGCAATGCAGACTGACGATGTGGAGAAATAAAATGCAATACAGGCACAGACATTTCATCCAATCTACCATTCGAATGCTGGCTGCCAGCAATGAACGATTCAGCAATGCAAATGCAAACGCCGACCACGCAAGTTGGTCTATCTTTCTTTCTTTACTCTCTCGCTCTCTCTCTCTGTTCGAGATGCGAGTGGATGGGGGAAAAAGTGAAGAAAATACAAACTAAACGCGAAATCTGCTGCGTTAGAAACTCGCAAACAGAACGCGGCATAATTCCAGAATTACGCCATTCTAAATATGGCACACAACCACCACGTTCGTGTAAGACCAGAACGCAGCATGGCGTCAAAAGAAACCGAAGATTCCAAGGGACCTTATCCGCAAGATAGGAGCAAAATTTCTCACAAAACTGCCTTCGATTGAAGCAATTAGAATAACCTGATGAACCCTATCAAAATCTGCCTAGCCTATACCCAGTGCATAAAGCAAACAGCACGGTTGGGACAGTAGAAAAAAATCACGTGAACGAATGACCTAGTCCATTCCAAGTCACCTTATCGCGGTGCCAGCCAAAAATGCCACCAAAAACAACCCTACTGCTGCCAAAATATTGCTGTAAAAAAGCCAGCATCATATCCTAACTCATGCAAAATTCTAACTAATCAGTCTCGCCAATCGGTCTAATAATAAATTGATGAACTCACTTGTAGAAAGGCTATTCCAACTGAATCGAAGCGAACATTTCCCAAAATTTTATTGAATGAATTGTGGAAAATATGAGGGAAATTGTGGTGGAACGTTCAGGAAAGAAGATTCCTTTAGTTTAGGTATTGAAATACGTAAATTGAAATCCTCTTTTGTCCGCAAAAGGTAGCCCAGCAGCATGCGCCACCTTCCTTGCAAAACGATCGAGGAGAACGGACAAGAGAGAGAAGATAGGACAACGGCAGAGGCAAGGCGAGGGTGGCAGGAGAAACGGCTGGCACGCACATTCTGAACATCGCCGCTTATACCAAAACGGAGCGAAATTTGAAAAATCCCACGAATGGCGAAATTTCAAGTCCCAATGTGCATCCGCATAAAACTGGATGCACTGCTAAACGCAATGCCCAAAAATGGTAATTCATGCGGAACCACCCGACCATCATATTGCATAAGAAAATTTCAGGCGTCTTCTAGGGAAGACCAGTTTTAGATTTCCATAATAAGACACTGCCATAACTTAGAATTGAAGTTCGATATCAGGGGTTTTCCCCAAAACAGAATCAGCATAAACTATCCATCCATATTCTGATCAACGTGAACCTTCCTTGATTACAGTGAAATCTGTGATACCATAACCATACAACAATAGCCTGCCAATAAAATATCACACACACCAACTGCGAATGTATAATAATAAACTAATCAATACTTGTACTAACAAAGCTTGAAAAAATTTGCACTCGAAGATAAAAAACCCCACCCAAGATACACATGCAAGGATAATAAGAATAAAAGCTTCAATCCGAAGTGTGGAAGTAGTAAAAATTCCTAATTAATTCAGGAATATCGATGAAAGCGTACAGTATTTGCCATCATACATTGCAATGCAAAGCCTAAGCACTGGCATCCCCATTGGCTAATGCTCGATAATAATCGGCCAACACGTCCCACGCCCTCGGTGCCATGAAACCAGGAGGCGGATCTTCACCGCTTTTGGCCAATTTACGCATTCGAGTACCGCTGATGAATTCGAATTCTTTCTGCCTCGCTGGATCAACGTATTCCATCTTTTGCGATATTTTATTGTACGCTGCCACACGGAAGGGGATGATTTCCAAATTGTTCAGGCCTGGTGCCATCGACAATACCTGAAAGAGAAACGCCAATTTAGACGCGGTTCATGACCAGTGCTGCAAGGATATCCTTACATAAAGGTAACAGGCTCACCTTAGCTCCATGCTCAGGATCGTACAAATAATCGCCCGTGTCCGGATGCGCAATGCCAGCTGGATCTCGACCAACGATATAATAATGAATACCGGCCGCTATACGAGCTCTGGCGTGCCATTGAACCTCGGTGGGACCAGCGTACGACATGGGCGATGGGAAAATAGCCAAAACGGTGTGTTCCGGATCCAAGATGCCTTCCTCCAAAACGGCTTTGTGCTGTTCCATACGCACGGGCAGGGGTACGTCGTCGTCCTTGGTCCAACCGCCCAACGGATGCAATAGTAATACTGGTTTCTTGTAGCCGCGTTGCAGTAATTTCCTTCGAGTGTCCGTCATCAATATGGCGTGGCCGTTGTGAATCGGATTCCGAAGTTGGAAGGCGAATACAGCATCGGCGCCGATTTCCTCGAATTTCATTCTCAATTCCAACGGGGTCAGACGATAATGGTCCAAGCCGTCGTTGTACTTGATACGTTCGAAAACTTCCAAATCGCCGCCGACCAGCCAATCACCCGATTCCATAATCATCTGCATAACAACTGCAGTCAGCATTGCCAATTTCTGAACCAACGCTCAAAACTTACATTCACAGCCGGATGACCACGATGAACGGTGCCGAAAGTACGAGCGCAACGCTCTTCTTGACGGTGTTTGTAAAATTCGACATCTTTCAATACTGCCACCGTACGTTCGTTGTACATCAATCGAATATGCTTGGTGCCCGTTGCTTCCAGCCGTTCTTTCTCGTCCGTGCTCAGCGGTAGGACAATTGGAATCGATTGATTAACGCCATTTTCTGAAATCGAGCAGGTGATGGATTGCTGATAAAATACGCAATAAAAAAATCTTACCATCCAACAGCTGGTTGAAGTGCAGGCACTGCAAATACTGGCGTTCACGCATGAATCCGTTCAATGGAGTGGCCCATCCTTCGGCCAAGACTTGCAGCCACTGCAGGTCGACCTGTAAAACAAGTATTATTTGAACGAGCATCCAATGAGGACGTTCACAATGCTTACTTCTCCGATTACCACGCTAGGCAGCGTTTCAGCCGCGGCCAACCACTTGGTCTTCTCTTCAGCGGGAATGAACAGTTGCTTGACGGTCTCCTCCGCAGGGTCTCTCACGACCTGATCCGGCAGAATACCCTGCAACAGATTGCGAATACAATAACCCTTGTTCGCATTTTGTTAAAATTCCACTTACCTTCCGGTGCAAGTAATCCAACACTTTATGAACGCATTCGGCCACTGAACTTTCGCCAGCCGTCAAGACGATATCCGGATTCGATGGTTGCTCGTATGGATCCGTAATGCCGGTCATTCCGGGCACCTTGCCCTCTTTCGCCTTCTCGTATAATCCTTTCGGATCGCGTTGCTGGCAGATTTCCAACGACGTATTCACGTAACATTCAATGAACGCCAGGCCGTCGTCTTCGTGAATCTTCCTGGCTTCAATTCGATCCTGAAAGAGTCGGATTTGGTTGGTACTGGTGCATTCAAGGCAGAAACCGATTGCTCACCTTCTCATACGGGCTAATAAACGAGGCCAAACAGACGATTCCCATATCGGCGAATAATTTCGACACGCCGGCAACGCGACGAATATTCTCGGCACGATCTTCTTTGGAGAATCCCAAATTCTTGCAGACGCCGTGACGCATATTATCTCCATCCAAACCGTACGCCGGGATGCCCAACGATTGCAAGGTTTCTTCCAATGCGAACGAAATCGTCGTTTTTCCCGATGCACTCAAACCGGTGAACCAAATCGTGCAACCGCGGAATCCAGCATGACGTCCGAGAATTTCGCCTCGTTGTTGACGGCTGACATGATGGCTTTGATACGTGACGTTGGTCGAATAATGAAGATTCTGAAAAACAAGATGTTCATTACATCAAAATGGACATTCATCCATTTGTGCTAAGCATGTTTGACAATGTCACTTATAATCTGCTCACAGCCAGAGCTAAGAAAGATGGGAAGAAGTACCCCAG
>JAQIWJ010000741.1:0-16702 GCA_034695185.1 Discolaimus major
ACGCATTCTCCAAGCAAGCTAATAATTTTACGCATACGCATACGCAAACTAAAATTTCTTAATCTGCCATACGTACTGTAGTGCTAAAATCAGCACACGCACTGAACCATCCGTTTCCAAATTTAGGATGGGAAAAATGTTGGTCAAAAAGGGATAAATTGCATTGAGATTCGGGGAAACTAGTTTTCTGAAAAATTCAAACCCACGCCCTTGGGGAACAGGAACTTGGAAACGTATACAGCGAATGACGAGGGTTGAGTAGGAAAATTTGTATTCGAAAAACACTGCCCTGCGTTGAGTACAAATTACATTTGTCCATTATTATATATGGCGTGACCTTTTTCTCATCCCACAAAGGGGGATACGTGTTTTTACCAAGCCTTTTTCGAGCATTCCCAAAGCCAAGGCTGCTTCATTAGCATGTAGCTAACATTTTTCGCCTAGCTCTTCTAGGCCTACGAATCGATACGAAAAACACCCAGGGACTGGGGGAAAAGCTGACGTAAGCTCGGCTTGAATCGATAGTTACTTATTCGTGGCAGTCACGAGGAGAGACTGAAAGCAAATTCTCTCCCTCCCTCCTCAAGTTGAAAAATCCTCTTCCGCCTTTCTGATGATTCATAATCGTCTTCGACTGACTTTGGGAATAATTGAGTGGTGAAAAATTCCACTTCGATTAGTAGTTCGTCATTTTTTCAGCACGCTTCCTTTGTTTTCGGAAGTGAATATATTCGGGTGCCATTGAATTTGGCACCAAAAAATGAGGATTACTCTATTCTCGATTTTGATCACAATTCTGATCTCGAATCCGACCGTATTCGGTAATGTTCATTCCAAGAACCGAACATGGATACAAAGTCAGAATAAAACCAAATCGATCGATCAGATTCTACCGAGACGTTTGACCGAAGGCATGGTCGAGATAATCTTCTTGAATGTCAGCGAAAATCGATGGCGATTACCGTACCATGATGATTTAGGCAAGAAATTCATCGTACACCGATTCGTGGTCACGTCCAGGAATCCAAGGGTGGCTAGAATTTTGAATTCCTCACTCTTAGCCGAATCGCTAATCCCGCAATTAGAAGCTGAGCCGGACGACGGTCCTGTATCCGCATTAAGCGTAAAGATCTCTGGTCGACGCGTCGGAAGGACGGTCATCGATATACAAGCTTATGGATATCCGGATAATCCGAATATATCCACCCAATCTCCGCTCGGAGAAGATTCATTGCTCGGGGAGTTGAGATTCGTTACATCGTTCGACGTATGCGTATTGAGGCGTCAAGTTTATAATAAGCTGAATTCAGCGTTCACAATATTCGTGGCAATAATCACGGTATGCACGACGTTCTTAATCGGTACCCAATTGGATTGGAAGATTATCGTGAGAGAATTGAGAAGACCCGCGTCGTTATTGATCGGTATCGGATTGGAATTCATAATTATGCCGTTGGTAAGTGATTGATCAGGCACTGGTCGACATGATCAGTGATCTGATCAACGTGATCAGGCATAGATCAGCGTGATCAGGCGCAGATCAGCATGATCAGTCATCTGATTAACATGATCAGGCATAGATCAGCGTGATCAGGCATAGATCAACATGATCAGGTACAGATCAGCATCATCAGTCATCTGATCATTGATCAGAGATGCATCGATCGATGCAGCACAATGCAGCCAGCTTACAAATGCCTGCATTTTCAGGTGGCATTCGGTTTGTCATTGGTCATTTTACGCGGCAATTATGGATGGCAATTATCATTATTGGCCATCGGTGCTGCCCCTGGTGGCGGTCATTCGCCATTCTGGACGATGATGTTGGACGGGAATCTCGATTTGGCCGTGGCCATGTCATTCGTGGCCAGCGTTGCCGCTTTAGGTGGGTACTTTTCGAAATTTCGTCCCGATCATGACTGAAAAATGGCCATTTTTCAGGCGTCCTGCCGTTCTGGCTTTTCACATTGGGTCGGGTATTTTACGGTGGCCGAGTGAACATTCCATATTTGACCATAACCGGATCATTATTCGGTTTAGTCTGCCCGATATTCTTCGGCTTAGCGTTCAAGCATTTCTGCCCGGCATGGGCCGATCGGATCGGTCGTATCCTGAAACCGATCACGGTCGTCTCGTTCATCGTAGTGGGAATATTCGGCATCGCAGTGAATTCATACGTATTCGCTTTATTGGAATGGCAACATTTCTTATGCGGTATGCTTCTACCGTACGCGGGATTCGTAATCACCTATCCGCTGTCTCGATGGATATTCCGACGAACGCATGCGGATAGTTTAGCCATCGCCGTCGAGAACGGATGCTTGAACGTGGCCGTTCCGGTCGTATTAATTCAATTAACATTAACTCAACCGGACGCCGATCTCAGTTTAGTCGTACCAGTGGGTCTGGTCATATGTTCCTCATGGCCTTTATGGATTTATTTCATTTATATGATCGTCAAAAAGCGATTCACAAAACCTCTACCAACTTCCGACCACGATGATGAGACGAGCGGGAAAGATTTGAATAAACACGTCACCACCATTACCGTTTTGGAAAAGGATTCCAGCGTAATTGGAAATCCTACTTCCGTATAATTGCGCAATTTTCGCCAATGCTCTTCATCGATATTTACTACGCTTGCTGTTTCATTCGTGATTAATTTATGCTCTGCTCTGAGCAGCTTCGATGCAAATATATTCTCACCCGGAATATTGCGCAATTTTTGCAAAACTTTCGTCCGCAATATGATCCAACTCGGATATCGATTTTTATAAATTCTAATATATAATTGACCTGATATATGCGAATCATAACCCAACCCTGTGCGTGCATATTGAATAAGAACATTTTTTTTATATCGAATCATACGCTATCCGGTTTAGTCAAAATAATCTTGGGATCTGGTTTTATCTTTATCTGCTCAATCTCGTGATCCGTGTATTTCGCAACGTGCGCATTTCGGTTGGGTCTCAAGATTTCTCTCCACGTTGGCAACGGATCGTCCAATGCGAAAAGCTCTTTTTGCGTGAATATCCGATCCAAGAACCATTTCCGGATGAATATCATGATAACGAGCTGCGCAAAAAGGCAAATTTTGAAAAATTGAATTTAAATAATCGGGCGGGAAACTCACCATCAACGGAAAGACCATGGATATGGTCTTTATCTCTTCCACCACCATCAGAAATATCAAACTCATCATTTGTATAATGGTGAATAAGTTGACTCGTTTCAACCTGACCAAACGTAACCACGGATAATCCGGTTGATGTTTAGCCGGCATCAATAAGATCAATAATCTCATGACGAACTTAAAAAAAATCAATACTTACATGATAATCAAGAAATCGTGGTAAGAAATTTACTTGTTGTCCAGCCAATGAGACGATGCCCATGTACAGAAAAATGCCTAACAATACTGGCATTGGGATATGCTGAAAAATTCAGTCATTTAGGCAGGCATTGACTTGGGGAATATTTACTCTCATGACTGGAGTCAAGAAAACTGCTAATCCGATCAGGATATGCGCCAATAATGCTGTTGCACGTTGTTCTCTGAAAAATCCAGGCCATTTTGCATGTATCATAGTATGTTTTTGAGGACCCCAAAGGGTCACCTTGGGTCCTTGGGACCCAAGGTCACGAGAGGGTCCCAATACTTACCGTAATCCCAAGAATTGTGGTGCCTCTCCAGGCGCCACGGTTTCCGAAGTCAGCCTCAAGCTGTGCACGTGCATGAGTGAAATTACAGTAGCCGCAACGTAGAATGGAATTCCCAATATCGAACATAAGATCATTAAAACAGCGATCACTGTTAAATCCAAATGATATCCGTAGCCTTTCTGAAATTACGATCAGTTTCCTTACACGGTATACTGTAACCGCTGCATCGCACGCCTTTGATAGCATACTGTAACCGCTGCAAGCATGCATTTGATCCTGCAATCGCTATGCTTACTTGTAATTTATTATCTTTCCTATTTATAATGACCGAAGTGATATTTTGGTCCATCATGACCAAGATCGAAAAAAATATTGCCGGTAGTACTGTAGCGATTGCTAACCACCATTGTTGTAATGCGAACGGATTCACAATCCAACCTCGATCAGGACGAGTTGGCTGGAAAAAATCGATACTTGTAATCATCGGAATTTTCAAATGATCAATGCGTACTTGAAATCGATCGGGTACTTCTAAACAAGGCACTGGTATTGCGACCGCGAAATTGACCATCGACATAACCAATATGGCTATGGTCACATTGAAATCGGCTATGATTTCTCGGACCTAAACTAGTGATCGTTGCCATTTGAAAATTGCGCAATTTTCCCCGTACCTTAGTTGGGAAGAACGGTGAATGTCGAAGCATTTTCAAACCGAACGCAATGACGAATGTGAAGAAAAATAAGACCACGGAGAACATGAATACTTCCGGGACAGCTGTGGGGCATTTCGCACTGCTTGTTCCATTCGTTAACATATCTTTGATATGATCGATTTTATGGTCAACGTGATCCGGGATCAGGGTGGTCGTGTTTGTGTACATATTGTGACCCGCTAGGCATTGACACGTTTCGTTGATTGAACCCTGAAAATGTGCGATTATCGATTACTGATCGGAGTAATCAGAAATGATCCGGCTTGATCGGAATGTGATCATTGTGTGATTTTGAATGGTTACAGTATCAGGAGCGTTGTCGATCAATATGATCATGAGGTCATAAGCGTCATAAGCTATCTAATCAATGTGCACATGTCCAGTGGATATCGATTAAATGATCAGTGTGATCAGACATGATAAGAATGTGATTTGAGTGATCACAGTGTGATCAGGATACGAATTTAGCGACTAAAGTGTCAAGAGCGTGTGATCAGGTCAATGTGATCATGATTGATCAATATGATCGCACATGTCCTGACTGATCACTGGTCAATCGATTGCGATCACCAGCATACCAGTGGATCAGTGACAATAGGAAATTTATGATTGATCTCCAGCAACTCCTCCACGGCTTTGATCAAGAATATAATCGATATCATAGTGGCAAACGCTTCTTCTGTGAATCGAGTGATGAACGAGACCATCACAGACGCGTCCACGGCTACCAATATCATCAATACAACGGCTGTCCAAATTCCCACCCATGATCGAACCACCAGGAAATCCCAGGCCATATACCTACAGTAATCCTCGGAATTTGGCGGCAATTTCGTAAATTCAAAAAACGGGCTTACGTTGACAACTTATACAGTATGACTTCGAATACTAGGCACGGTCCGGTGGCCGATAATACGCATAACGGTTGACCAGCGAATAACGCGTATATAACACCGCATATCCCACCAGCCATCACATTCTCGATAGCCCCCTAAAATTGACCATTGATCAAGTGCGGCTCAATATTGTGATTATAATCAGTATACAATGTAACCGTCCAAATTGTGACTCATCACTCCGCCGAACGTAATGATCTTGGATATATTGGCGAAGAATAAGAATATGGCCGCCGCTATGGTCTGCGATATTCGACCTTTCGTAACGTCGGTGAAATCGGACACGAACCATGGGATCTTGCATTTCAGATCTTCCACAAGGCCTCCGAAGAGTCTGTAAAAGCGGACGCTTTCATGCAAGTGATCAAAAAATGAGCGAATGCATGGAGAGGGCATTGATTGCAAGAAACTTGACCAGTGGTCATTGCTCACTTTCCACTTCTGACCATGCCCGGTGGTTCGTGCGCAACAAAAGCCGATGCGTTCATGCGTTTCTCACGGTCCGAGGCGGGTTCGATCACTGACCTCGTTCCCTGGAAATCCCCAATTTACATATCCGGATAAATCCGGATCAACGGCATTACTTGAACTGCGTTTTCCGGTGGTTCGAGTCTGGCGGAAGGATTCCATTTGCCCGGCGGCACAATCACCGATTGGCTAAGGATTTCGTCGATGGCATACGCCAATTCATAGCCGTGCCTTGATTTATAGCATACTCGAGAGAATACCTATAAATTTCGCAATGCAATTGGGGGAAACAGCGTGAAAATTTTTTACTTCATCCACAAATAATGCACCCATGCATCGACCGAGTTGCATCAAATCTTTCTCCGCGTGATCACTTGGTATTAAGAGTGAAAATACGAATCGCGTGGGGATAGGTAGCTGAAATCGATTGATTGATTTATCGAGTGATCAGAATGCTTCAAGGCGGGCATGAGCCTATAGATGTGATGGGTCAAAACGCCATGGTTCCCAGAGTGATCGGAATGCTTGAGGGCAGGTGTGACTTCCATGGCTCTCATGGGTCAAGAATGACCATGGTTCCCACAGGACCCAACTTTGGGTTCTGGACCTCACCAATACCTCGGTAACATCATTGAACACATTAGCTTTGACTAATCGTACGAATTCCGATATCGGATATCGCAATTCATCCACATATCCGACGAATATGCACGCGGCTTCGGAGGAATCGGGCAATTTGCGGAATAAACTTTGATTTATGGCCATTTTCACATTGGCCGGTGATAATTTATTCCCAAGACCATTCACAGAAGTGACCGTATTATACGGGGATGTGGATTCATTCGATTCCGGAATCACATCATCGTACGGTGTAGCTAAAATACATTTAGCCTGTACAAATTTGATCAGAATTACAGTTATCATGGGCGTAGCCAGACAGAACCCCCTTCGGAGGGGGCTCGACAAAAAAAGAGCAGGGGCCTTCTCTCATAATTTTTAGCCGGCTGCCAAAATTAAAGAGCAGGGGGACCCTTTGGTCACTTTCCCAGGGTCGGAGGGGTGCTTCAGCCCCTAAAGCCCCCCTATGAGTACGCTTACATTTCTCTGATCTCAATCTGGTTTTTACCAGATGCCTTTTCGGTGCCATCAATGCATCTTTTACAGCTCGCGATTCTTCTTCACTCAAATGGTGCCGTTTAGTCCAAGCGGTGGACAGCAATTCTGCAATGCACGTCTTGCATTGCTGACCAGAAATGCACTAGGCCGTTCAACATTCTTTTGGCGGGCGAAAAAGACTATGTCAAAATACACCTGCGTCGGAATAGGTCACTCGGGTGCGCTATGCTGACCATTGGCCACTCTAGTCCTCACAGGCAGTCTCAACAACTCTGTTCCAAGAATGTTTTTCCCGGCTCAGAGAATGTGGAACGGTCTATTTTTTGCGCCTTACCAACAACATGACCGAACGAAGTTGCGTGCACGTCCAATAAAGTGGCTTGTTTTTGTAAGCAACTTCGAATTTGCAACAAACGTTGGACGTTCAATAACGTGACGTGCGGTTTCGACCACCTAGACCCGCCCTCTTCGACGGTTTCCTCGAATTTTATCCACCTAGACGCTTCTTGCCAATACGCGATTCGATCCAATTCCAGATCGTCGGCCGATGTGGTGGCTGCACCGCCGTCCGTATTCACTACGGATCCGATCGGACGAAATACGAGTAGTTCGCAAAACAACGGCCTCGGCTCGTGACTGGAACCGTCGTTCGCATCTTCGTCCGCATAAATCACGGTGCGAAGTTTCTCGAATGCGTCTGGAAAAATTATGACGCATTTTTGCATGTGCACATTGCGCAATTTTGCCCATGCCCAAAATTTGGCGATGCCCAAAATTTGCCAAGGCTTATCGAAAATCCTCTTATGTTCTCAGGGATTAATTTGGCGAATGGTCATATTGACTGGAAAGATTATGCAATTCTGATTGCACTTTCCATAAGCCGATTATCACCAAGATGGATTTATGAAATTCCAATTCTGTACAAGGCGGTTACAGTAATCCACCTACTTTCTCCATGCGATGAATCGCCCACTTGAAGCAATTGCGGTGTATGAAATGTATCCAATAATGGATCTGCAAAAAAATGCGATCAGTGATCAGGCATTGATCAGCATATATCGATCTCACCGAAATCGGCATGTTGCGCGAAAAGATGTTGGCTAGCATTTGAAATTCGCCTGGCCACCGTAGTCGAATGTTTCCTCAATAAAGATGATAATTCAGCACGACTTCCGCTGTGATGCATTTTCCAGCCAAATAGAAGATTTTCACTTTCTCTCAAATCCAGACCTGCGGGGAAACAAACGGAGTCATTTTTCAAATCTACCTTCAAAACCGCATTTTTCTATAGTTAAATGCAGGCCCCTCCCTCCTCGATACCCCCTGTTGTCAACAGTAAATGACTGGAACTGTCGAAACCCAAATTTGGCATCAACTAATAAATGGCCCCCTCCTCTGGAGATCATACAAGATAAGATAAGACGTCCATTTACAAATTTACGCCTCGATTTTTCGTCAGGAAAGAAGGGGGGCTAATTGAATCAAAGTACACACGACTTCATTCATGCGTGAAGCAAAAGATGGGCGAGATATTTTGCCATTCGCAATTTTGTGGTCAAGGTCGAAAGTAAAGGTGGAAATTTCTCAGCAATTTACAATTTGTCGAAGGAAATTCGTGGTCAATTCAAAAATTGCACGTGGGCAGTTGGTTCATGCCACGGGCCATGCACGCCTGAAGCATGATAAAAAATTCAATCAATTTGATCGATTACATGTCATTGTGCTGTAAAAAATTTCCCAGAGGGCTTTCGTCTAGATTCTAAAATACCAGAAGCACTTTTCGTCGTTCACCCAAAGAAAACAAGTAGTATGCAAATATACGAAATCTTCCCCAAGAACCGGTACACTCAAAAGACACGTGTCGAAGTGCTATGCTTTTCGAAAAAAACGGAACATTGCTTCGGAAGAGGTAAACTGGGCTGTTCCATAAAACCGGCCGATTTATTCTACTTTTCTTTACAAATATGCATAATCATGAAATGCGATAATTTTTCCTTACGAATATTCAAATATTTCAAAACTAGCACCAATTCTTTTGAGAAAAGACGAGTACACAATTTCTTGCACGAATGGTATCCGGTTTTTTGCATAATAGAAGAGTACTAAAAGGTGAATTTCTCAAATGCCAATTCCGCCCTTATTGTGAACATGTACAAAAACAAAATTCCAGCCCGTTTATGGAGGGATAATATTTTTGATTCAAATTCGGCCATCGGGCATTGATAATCGTGCAAAATTGCCATGCTCGAAGGCACGATTCAATTGAGACCATAAAAAATGCTCTGATCTTGCAGAGTATGTAGTACAAGGAAAAACCCTGGGAATCTGGGAAATGCTTCTAGCTATTATCAAATATTTGCATAAGTTACCTACATCTTCAACGTAAGACATGAAAAAGCACTTCGTTTGAACACCAAAAACTCGAGGCGAAAATCTTAGCTAACCTCTCCAAGTACCTGCTCACGTCAGAATAATTGCATCGAAAAAGCACCCCGTAGTTTTGGGGTTCTACTCGGTCCAACATTTGATGTAAAATCACCAGCTGACAATATTTTTGAGCATGTCAACCAGCTGGGAGGACATAAACTTGGCCAAGTGGAACATTTCATTCGCTCTTGAACGTCTCGCACATGAAAAAACATTAGGAAGGAAATAGGTTCTTATCTTTGGACATTGATAAATGATAATAGAGGTCATAAATCATAGTAACGAAAAACATCATATATTGATTATATGAATGGACAAACCATGGAGGAAAAACACCCAATGCTCATTTCCCCCAATTTATCAGCTGAGGTTCGAATTTGCCATTCTCTAATGGGGTTTTCAGCCATGTGAAAATTTCTACATCCGCATTAACCTGCATTTCTATCATCAAGGAAGCAATGCGTAAATGGAAATCGAACATTCCCTTGGCTTGGTCGCATACGAATCCTATGGGAAAAGTGTCCTTTTTTTCTCACGATTCAAAAAGCAAGGGTAGGCTGGACGTTATCAAGGCTAAAAATACGGCTAACAACTCACGACATCGTCCAGCAGGTTGCGAATGTCAACATACGGTCCTGGTGCCAGGTGAAATTTGAGAGGCAGCTAAAATAGAGTTGCTGCCTCTGGTGTTGATTTTCAATATCCCTGTAGCACGTGATCGTTGATCGATGATTATTATGCAGAAAACAAAGCAAGGTCAGGCATGTGGATATATTTTCCCGTATAATCGATCATGCTCTATCGATTGGCGTCGTCGAAGTCGATCGATCACGCTTGTATCAGAAATCGATATTTCTGATCAACTTTTGAAATACGCATTTTGTGGCAAAACTATTGACACCACGATGATCATCGTATCAATTTATCCTAGAAAACATGCTTTCAGCCCACTAATCACGTAAATTGGCGATTTCGAAATTTTGAAAATTCTTGGATCACTGATATTTTTCACAAGATGAAGCTAGGTATGACATGTGGGTATATTTTCCTGGACATTCAAGCACGGAGAATCGATTGGCAGTGTCAAAATCGAGCTATCACCTCTATATCAGGAATTGATCAGTTTGATCAAGTCCTTAAATATCGATCGTACGACGAAATAAAAGTGATTTTTAGAATCAGCATGTCAACGTGATTCGGAAAAAGTGTGTTTCGTTCATTATTCACATGTATATTTAAGAATTTCAAATTTTTAAATTGCCTATGTTCCAGCACATAATATCTCGATCACGAAATTTCTGTAAAAATGCACACATAGAAGTCATGTAGGTGTGTTCTCATATACAGTCGGACATGCTCAATCCATTGATCACGATCTGATCACTTGGAAATCGATATATCGGAAATCGATATTTCTGATCAAGTCTGTGAATATTGATCAGAGCTCAATATAAAGATGATTTTTGGAATCAGCATACTTGTCCCGGAAAATGTGTATTTGGAGCACTAATAAATTTTGAAAATAGCTATGCTCCCGTGCATCTTTGACTGGTGATATTTCTGTGAAAAATAAGGATGCCTAAGACATGTGCACATGTTTTCCTATATAATTGATCACGGAGAACCAAATGAAGTGGTCAGAATCGATCGATCACGTGTGTATAAAAAATCGATATTTTCGATCAACTTTTAAAATATGCTTGCAATTGCAAAAATATTGACAGCACGAAAATCACGGTATCGAATTATCGATCTTGAAATTTGCCTATCCTTTACCCAGGATCACCGATCGGTAGGCTTGACTTTGATTACAATAGCCGGAGTAACAGTCAGCCCTTCTGCAGTGTTTGATGCCAGATTTTTCCCTCGCCCAATGTATCTCAGCACTTGTCGCCTGATCGTCCTGAAACGAGCGTACTGTAACCGCTTCCGCATGTCGGAAGGAAATGAAATTCACTTATTGAACACGAGATAAATGAAGGAATTGCTTCCGGCGCAAATGAGCCAGAACATATTGCTAATGAACGAAATCCATTGGCTGGTCACTAAACGGGTAAATCCGAAAAACCAAACAATGGCTAACGTGGTCGTGGCACAAATCCAAGCGGATTGAAGCAATACTTGTTTTTCCTTTTTATCCGAATTCAGATCTTTATTGCTGATTGAATTCGACTGAAATCACATATTTTGCTTGGGGTATGTGAGTGACCAATGGTCGTTGACCAGTGGTCATTGGGGAATTATATGCGAGTGACCAATGGTCATGTGATCATGCATTGCTGACCAGTGGTCTCCACAGGAATGATCGGTTTAGACTGAGCAGATATGAAATTAGGTTATGCGAGTGACCACTGGCCAGTGGTCATTGGGGTTATGTAATTATATGCAAGTGACCAGTGGCCATTTGATCATGCATTGCTGACCAGTGGTCTTCACAGAAATGTGCATTGACCAGTGGTCGAATGATTTACCTGCCTAAGGATCTTAGCGAAAATGGCCGTATACGTTATACTCATACTGATAGCGGATAAAGAATCGTGGATAATCTCGAAATACGCCATCCGTTGAGATTCGTTCGATAGATCATAATCGTATCCGTGTAAGCTAGGCGTGTATAGGAAATGCAAATTCGGACACGAGTACGCGATCATCCAACATCCAGCGTAGATCCAACACGAAGCGAGCATGATTTTCGTATTCCGCATATCGAATACGCGTCTCGCTAAATCGGGTCGATGAATTTGGACGCATCGATTCCAGGCCAGTAGATTGGCCATGATCATGTATCCTTCCCATGCTGAATTGCACAGGCCGCCGTTGATTTTATTCAACGCAAACGGACCGGTGGATTGGCAAATGGAGAATAGACCGCTGATCAATCCGTTCAAAATCAATTGCATCATATCAGCTATGCCGATGTGAAGGATAATTTGGTAGCTGGGAATTTTCCGCGTATCCTTGTTCTTCAGGACTGCGGTCAAGCAAAAGCCGTAGCATATTATGCAAGGGGTGGAGAATAAAATCATGATCACACCTGGCCATCGATCGGATGGGAAATTATCCATTTCTGTTTCGTTCATCGGAATAGAGTTATTCTCGTCCATAATGGAAGGGTAGAAATGATTTTCTACCAGGGGGAGAGATTTGTATAGAAATCTGGCCAGTTAGCCTCATGCAAATCTATGAAATCTACTTGAAAATATAGAAAAGAGTCTATTACAGTAATATTTCGCAATCCAAAGGGAAGAAATCTCTGGTCAGTGAAGCAAATTACTTTCTTACCTGTTCTCGTAGACATAAGAAAATTCCATCCATCATTATGTATAGTATAGGTCATGTGGGAATTTTTTGAAAAATTAATTTTTCACATGATTCAACACTATGGACTTGGCTACTCATACGGATGATATCTCGTGTGTCAATTATCAATTGAATATGATTTGGCGTATGATCAATTCTTGACCAATACGAATGGTCATTTTCACACGCATTGATTTTTTGAAACCGACTGCGTGGCACCCAGTGGGAACCACGTTTGGCACCTGGGCCGGGTTTCCAACGACTAACTTTAAGGTAATCCCGAGCCCACCGTTAAATATTCTAGCGAGGTCCTTAATTCCATAAAGTGGCCTTTAGCCTATACCTGACCATGGGCCTCTAAAGTTACCTTCAAGTCCTTTGTACAACCCAACCCAGTGCGCTGCCCACGTGTAATTTACTATATTTGGCATTCGTACAAAATCGATCGATCAATCTCATATGAGGAAGAAGCGGAAATGCATGGAATCTGTCCGATCAAATTTAAATCACGAAAATCACCCAAGATGGATTTGCAAAGTTGCGAGTTCACATCAATCGTCCAGGATTGATCGCGTATTTTTATCATTCATCAATTCGACATCCTGTCTTAACCGGTTATTTATTGTACTTTGATTATTGCCCTCTAAAAACGAAGGCCAACCATCGACTGTAGCAATGGAGGAATCCAGTTCGATCGGACACTCGTCACAATTATCACGCGAAAATTATCCAGCAAATGATTTATGATATAAAACACTATGTTTTCCCAAATCTGTCTGCCTGCTAGACCTGGAGGCGAAAAGTTTTTGCCTAATGCGCGTCGAAAGAATGTTCATCAGGCCTTCAAAGAAGGACAACAAAATGCGGACACGTGCGATCGATCATATGATGGAACGAATATAAAAGAATGGACCGTGAAAAATGGGCGTGGCATTGTAAATTCTCGCTATGCTTCGGGATTAGTCTATATCCGGGTATCCGAAAATGGTCAGTCGAATTTCCATTATATTTATTTGCTTCATTTGGAATCATGCGGGTAAAATAGGCTGGTCCACATTCTTTTGGGCGGGAGAAAAAGACTATGTCAAAACGCACCTGCGTCGGGATAGGCCACTCGGGTGCGCTTTGCTGACCACTGGCCACTCTATTCCTCACAGGCAGTCTCAACAACTATTCCAAGAATGATATAGTCCTTTTTTCCCGCTCAGAGAACTTTGGGCAAAGCTGGCTTTTGCCAGCCATGACCATTTGGCCATCCATACGCATGGCTAAGCTCCGCCCACTTTTTTCAGCCGGCCGATACTTACTCAACCGACTAAAACGTGAAAGCGAAGAAGAAACTCAGCTCGGTTCGTTCGCATTGCCGACTCGTGAGAATCACGATCCGTATCCGGCCATCGGGAGCGATACACTAGGCCCCATGTTCCCGTTCACGCATTCGTTCGCCAATGCGATGGACATAAATCGAGGCGATATAAAAGAGATGAAGGGGAATTTGAATATTCCCGTACCCGCCTGGAATCGTATCTGGGATTTAAAAGGTCACCAAGTATTCGGACCGGAACATACGTGGTTCAATTACGGTCATTTCTTAACGCCCGCTAATCCCTATCATTTGGATCCGCAAACCGTGGCTCAGTTGGCCGAGAAACCGAAAACGGACGGCGAAGCCAGGGATTTGACGGACGAACAATCGGCTGTACCCGTGATGAGAATGCCGTCGAATTTCGTACCGGCCACATGTAAACCGCCCATGTGTAATCCGTTCATGCACGCGTTCGATATGGGCGCCGCGGTGAAACCCGGCCTTCCGGACGAGGATTTTCAATACGAAGGATCCTTGGATTTCCCGTATCCGGCCAAAGACGGTACATTCAGGCGATTCCCATTATCCGGTGCATTCGATTTCGGAAATCAACCCTATGCCCTTTCTTACGGGCAAGGTATACTGTATATGAATTTACGTGCACACCAATCACATGATCCGATATTTTAGCCATGAATCCAGTCAATCCGTTCCTCAATAATTTCCATAATGATCATAATCATAAATCGATACATGAAGATCAGTCTCAGATGCAATTTTTCCACGACCCTGCCGCGAGTGGACACGAAGTGACCAATGAGCACGTTGACACAATGGTACACGAGGAACAATCTCCTCAGCAGCACGTGTCTCGTGATTCGTCTTCGTCCAGTGGTCATCAAATGACCACTGGTCACGGTCAACATCCGCCGGCGTATCAGCCATTCATTCTGCCAATGTTGCACGAATCGCACGCCAATTCAATCGATTCCGGATCTCATGACGCTAGTGGTGGATATTTCCACGGGAATCATGATCTTGTTATGCCGCCGGGCATCGCAAGTTGAAATTTCATCATTTGCTCATGCGTATGCATTTATCATATGCAAATTTCTTGTACACATTTTTGCATGCTGATTTAAAAATTCAGGTTCCATTTGTCGTGTCGATATATTTGAGATTGTATCGTAATATGGTGACCATATTCTATGGCCTTTTCATGGCCGAAAAGCAGCAATAAATCTATGAATATGCTAGATTACGTATCTTGATGCATCATATTATCGATCCAAATCGATTTTGATCAGAAATCACAATCTACAGTATGCCAATTTTTACGTGCCCACATCATAAACGACTTTCCAAATGAAAATTGCATCGGCATACCACGCTTCCATGACCAAGATCTCAGATCTTCGAATTCACCTTTCCGAACGGCCCACTTTTCTTCCCTTTGCTGATCGGATCAGGTATCGATTTGAGTACTGATCGATTGGATTTCTCACTCTTCTTCTCTGTGCTGATCGCTTCGGGTATCGATTTGAGTGATCGACTTGATTTCTCACTGAGCGGTTCGAATTTGTATTCCGTCTTCACTGGCGATACTTCCATTGGTCCTGGCGGTATTGGAATCGATTTTGGCATCGATCCAGGTAGTATTGGTGGTGGAATCGATCCTGCCGGTATTGGCATTGATTTTGGCATCGATCCAGGAAGTATTGGCGGTGGACCAGGCGGTATTGGCATCGATTTTGGATTCAGTCCAGGCGGATCGGTGGTGGCATCGATCCAGGCGGTACTGGAATGGGTCCAGGCGGAATTGGTACTGAAGTTGGACCCGACGGAAATGGACCTGGCATCGATCCCATCATTGGCAGTGGTTGCATTGGCATTGTGGAGCCTGAAAAATGGACAGCATATATTCATGACCCTTCATGATCACAGGCTTTTAGCCTTGATATCAGTACAGCACATGGGTCCCAAAGGGTACGGGTCCAAAAAGACCCATATGGACCTTCGGTCATCCAGAAGCTTACCAGGCACAGGCGCAGTAGCAACCACTCCTTTCGCACGACGTCGTTCGCCACCATTGTTGCCGCAGCAATAAATGATCAGGATCGGTATCAAAATGATCAACGCACCGATCAATCCGAGCGATACCCATAATCCGGTCAGCGAACCGCCACTTGAGCTGGTTTCTGAAAGACAAGATTGATCACTGATGAAAAGCATCATGCTGGGTCAAATGACCCCAACACCCAGGGATCCATGGATCCCTGGAAGAAAATCCGCTTACCTCTTGTTTCTGGTACCCCCCCCCCCCCAACGTGTCCATCGATCCGGCCTTTCCGGATATGGATCGTGATTATACTCCGGTAGTGACCAAGGTGTCCACTCTCGCCTAGTCGGACGTGGTACATGTGGTCCAATCGTCCAAGTATCCCAACCAGTGGTCGCCGGATATTGATGACATAATGAACCGAAATATTTCCCTTTGCATTCGCACGTTCCATTGACCAAAACGCCGTCATTGAAACACGGGCATGGTTTGTACGAATCGTGTTCTCGATTTCGGCTCAAATTTTGATCACAATCCGAAACTGGATCCATACAGAATACACGATTTCCATCCCAACAGACGCTTCGATCGCATTTCACACCGGCGTAATCCGGATCGGCGCATTCGCAATTCTGGAGTTGATCATTGCAAATAATATGGCAATTGGTCCAATTGGCTTCGAACGCGTTCTGATTACATTTGCATACGCCCAACCAATCATACGGGTTCTTTCCGGTTACTGATTTTC
>JAQIWJ010000742.1:0-16702 GCA_034695185.1 Discolaimus major
TGCGAATATGCCGAAATATGGTGGAACCCAGAAAGTTTGCACTTTGCAAAAAATACTTTTCACTTTGCATCTTGCAGAAAAAAATTTACAATTTTGGTGGAACTGGGCCCTGGAATTGGGTTGTGTATTTTATTATGTACAGTGCATAGAAAACACTGAAAATGAGCCAAGCAGCTGGTCAAGGCCAGATCCTGAATGCTGACTAAATGAGAAAACCCTCGGCTGACCTTCTAGGGTTAGCCGGATTGAGAAACATGATTCTGCCATCATAAGCACGTTAATGGAAAAAGGATGAATCATGGTCATTTGTGTTCATTATGATCATCTTGACCATCTGTCGTTCTCTTCTATTGTTTCTTGCAAATTGGATACGATAATGGACTGCGGGTGAATCATTGGAAATGATACGAATTCATTACATTAGGGAGTGGTGCATTCGTCTCTCATCCGATGTGAAATGATGTCATGTGCTTCTTCATTGGTCATTCGCTGTTTAATGTGTGGAAATCATTGGTCATTCTTGCCTTGCGCAGGAGCATTGCTTCATTGATCGCACGCTTGCCATACTCAAAACAAGGTGCTGGTCATAATGGATGCAGGACTTTGCTTTTACAACAATCAATCATTATTTGTGCGCTTGAAAAAATTATGACAGGACGACAATACCTGTGAAGTGATGAAGCCTTTCACCTACGGCAAACTAATATGTAATTAAATGTGTTCAGGAGACCATCTGCCATGCCAATCAGGACCAAAGACCATCAGAGCCACCAAAGCCAACAAAAGGCAAGTGGCCTTCATTATGACCAATGATAATAGTTAAAGATTTCGATCCGAATAGGCAGCTTCCAAAACCAGTGATTCAAGCATGTGAAAGCAGGAGCCTATATAGTCATTTCCAACATGCAGGTATAGAAATAGATTGATTATAGCCAAGTTGGATAACGCAGAATTTTAATCCCAAGTTGGAGCATCGGAATTTTATTTCAGCTATTTACTTCCAGAGCTATGATGTTTTTACGTCATGAGCATTGTCAGAATCGGATTCAAAATACGTCTGCCACAAATCAGCATGACCTGTTTTTATGCTATTTTGAACTACGCCATGGCATTGCCTCTGTAAAATTAGAAGTTTATTTGATATGGAATATCCATGATGGCAGTGGCATTCAAACGAGAATCCAGGCTAAATTTGGCAAAACTGGATTCAACGTCTGATGCCATTTTCGGCGGTTTGTATTTTTCATGAATCGAGAATAGCTGGCTGACGCTTTTAGCCTCATGTTCTGCAAGCATGCCATGGCGTGATGTCAGTTTGTCAAAACCATGACATCTAAACCGTACAGTGCCTTTTTCATGCATCTTTGGTTTCAATGCGTTCACTTCAATAGCGATAGCAGAATTTAAAAATCAATTATCATTTTTTTATATTTGGTTACTGCGTAATCAAAGATATACTGCGGTTGCATAACTAAAACTTATGTAATATATCTTGCTGCATGACATGTGCACATACAAAATTCTCATTTTGAATGATATCAAAGCTTTGTACTGCATTTATCTAGTAGTAGATGCATAATGAAATAGTTATTACATCTAATTTAGAACCTTTTACTAATGAACAGACATCCTATCGGAAATGCACTTGGTGAATGCAGTATCAATGCACCAAATGAGACCAATGTTGTCCTTTATCCAGCGTTGACCGATCATAACTTACAATAGCCTGTGGGACGTAACTAGGGCAGGCATAAGCCAATACAGTATGATAAACTTATTCAAAGTGTCAATACCTTTGCCATGAAATGTGCCAAGGGGTTTATTGGATTTTCGTATCAGTGCATGTAAGGCACTCTGATTATAATTATATCAATGTATGTCGATAAGGTCACAGATCATGTGTAAAGGTGGGCACTATTTCCAATTAAAAGTACGTTCTGGAATTTGCATAAACATAAGATGTATTATCTAATTTGGATTGCCATGGCTTATCTGGTGATCGCTAATTCTATAATGCCTTATCGTTCCTTATAGCTATCGGAAATTTGAATGTTTAAAACAGTCACGACTTTCACATTTTATGAGATGAGATCATAAGGCTTTTATGGAAGCTTTCATGGTCGGTCTCAGAAATAACTCTGACAGTTTGACCTCCACGGTTGATTCATTGCCTGTGGTCAGTCAATTACCTACCATTTTGATAATTCACCTCCAAGATCATGCATGATCTACATTATGGTCACTCCCAAGTATACCATCACCTTATCACTCTATATCTTTCAGCTTATACCATCCCAGAGATCATGGCCAACAATACCACACTGGACAGATGCCAATGGTATTACGAAAATCGGTACCCACCCAATATATTCGGTTATTACACAGTCACTCCGATCTATTTCTTCTTCGGTGGCATCGGTCATTTCATATGTTTATTCGCATTTTATCAGCAACGCAAGAAGGAAACAGCATACACATACCAAGTTTTTGTAGTCTTGAGTGAGACTGTAGAAGTTATCACATACACAATGTACAGTACCACATTCTATTGGTTCTCCGGTTTGGAAATGCCCGGATCAGAATGGTTCATGTCCTCGTACGCATGTATGTGGTATGTCGCACATATGGCAATACCATTAATCAATATGTTTGTGACAAGTTCATTAGTCTTTTCCGTGGCCCTAAGTACGGACAGGATATTCGCATTGATCAAACCGTTCGTTTATCGATCGATCAATCATAAAAGGCATCAAACGGTGGCATTCATCATGTGTTATTTCATCGGTATCTCGACAAGTATATTCGATTGTTTCAGATTCAATGTTGGCTCTGAGACTAGGTGGGGCAAAGTTTTTTATACGATTACTGTAAACGAGGATTTCTTGGGAAGCAACGCAGCCAATGCAGCTGCCCAATTGAGAAATGCGTTTCGAATATTCGGCGTGATCGCATTGGTCGCGTGTAATATCACTTTATTCACCTCTTATCGTTCTCGGGTGAAGAAAGTAGGCGACGCTTCGTCGACCAGTGATAAATCGGAAATTCGGAAGAAGCAGACCGAACGTACCCTGATGCTATTGGCAATCTTGGATAGCTTATTGAATGCTAGCGGCATGTCAGCGCTGATCTTATATTACGCTATTCTTTACATAATCCCCACTTTCTTCGCATGTGAAGGCGCATTTTTCACTGGTCTCCTGGATGGATTTGTCCAGTTGACTGATATAGGCGATTTTTATCTAGCTTTTGCAGTGAGTAAGCAATTCAGGGAAATGGTATTCGAGTTACCATTTTTTGCATGGTTTCGTAAGACCCCACTAGGGACTACCCAGAATGTTCAGTCGAATGTGATGAGCGGGAATGTAGTTATTATTCATCCTGCACCTACTCAAAACGTGATTGTTGGCTGATTATGTGAATATATTAAAATATTTGTTATGAAGCATTGACATCAATCTACAGTAACCCACTATCACTGCAATTTCGCAGCAAATCTAGCAATTGCTAATCTGAAAATCCTGTCAAATTTCTTCTGACATTCTCCACAGCTTGATTTGTTCGATCAGTGAATTTCAAATTCTGAATAGTCAGTGATATCCCAAGCGTATTCATAATGAATTCATCCGGATGTATATCCAGATAAAAGCATCTGTGATCAGTGCCCTTGATTTGCAATCGTTTCAATTTCTGGAGGCCAGCCAAGCCATTTTGATTGATTGTAATATTCCAATTAGCTTTTATTCTCATGGTATCCATTGTAGGAGCAAGAACAGAAAAATCAGTCGATGTGTTCACAAACTGGTATCGATTTTGATAACGAAATGTACCCTCGATAATCCATGTTTTATGATAAGATATGGGTCCACTATTGAGCACTTCATCCAACGTCCTAGTATCATAACCGATATCAGTGCATTCCAAGATGGTATTGGTGGTTGTGGTAGCTTTTAAATGTTGCAGATATTTCTCTGAATTGTACGAAGCGATGCAGTCGCCCTGTACGAAATTTGCATGAAAACATTGGATACAAATGATCAGACTTGAATTGTGCATGCTTACAGCCTTTGGCTGGAGCCAAGCAATCGAAAAATAGCTTCATCCAGAAGAGAGCATAGCTTCTAAAAGCTGAACAGGAAACGCAGTTGCTTTTGAATTTTCTCACATGACTTCTGAGGAATTAATGAAAGTGGGCCTTTTGCAATTCAAATCTAATTTTATCCATGAGTCATAAATGTGAACTTTGATCAACACTGTCTTTGCAGCAAAGACCAAAGATTTCTAATCTATGCGAAAATAGAATGTTTACGACTCAAAGCAGGGTAGCAAGAATAATCCAGACTCAAAGTTCCAATGTGTATTGCGAACTTTTCATCAACAAGTAATCTTCTACTTTAAAATGCGTAAAATCACACCACGCCTCTGTTGACTGGGTGAAAAACCGAGTCCGCAATGCATACATCATAGCCTAGATTCGATGTTTCTCACTTGCTCCTTCAAGAAATCAGAAGATACAGGGTGAAAAATGGGGAATTTTCTTCCACCGGTCAATGGGTATCACTGGATGTTGGGTCAGTTTTGCAAATTTAGCTTATGGAATGTTTCTAGAAATTTCTTAAAGCAACCCTGATCATAAACATTGACCAATATAAATAGGGGACATGCTGAATGTATTGGCAGTGATCTATTCCTGATCGCAACTAAAGCTCGATTACTGAAAGGTGAGTGTTGAGGTCGGAGGCTTACTGTAGTGCCAGCTGGTGCCTGATCCTTGGTCTTCACTGCAGAGTCCTGCAATGCCCTGTATGCGGCTGTGGCATACTGTAACCGCTGTGCTTACTGTAGCTTCAGCTGTGGCTCTCTCCCTGGCCCTGGTTTTCATGCAGAGTGCAGCAGAGCCTGCATGCTGCTATGGCATACTGTAGCTTCAGCTGTGGCGCTTTCTCCTCCCCTTCAGGTCATATGCAGAGCCCTGATTCAATGCCCTGCGTTCTGCTGGGGCATATTGTAATTGCTGTCCAGTAAACACTGATTCTCATTCCAGATTTTCAAATCCAAAAAGCAATCAATCACAATGGAACACGGCAAGCAACAACAGACCCGGGATTTGCCACAATCCGGCCGAGGTCAAGGCCAACAGAATTTGGATCAACAACGTCAACAAGCCCGTCAATTGCAGGGCCAACAAGGTCAGCAAGGATTGGGTCAAGGAAACCAGGTCGAACGTGAACAACAACGTCAATTCCAACAGAACCAAGGAAATCGCGGTGATCAACAAAAAGGCAATATTGGAGAAGGTGCCATGTGAAGTGCCTGAATCGATCGATTGAATGCAAATGATTGCATTTTGAGTGACATCATTGTTTCGAAATGAAACTTTCCTAATTAGATGTAGAGCATACTGCTTTCATGATATTTGGGCCTGATTTCATGCATTATATTTGTGTGAATCTGGGATAAATTTCGGCAATTCATCCGTTTTGCAAAAAGTTCTCGTAAGCACAACAATGAGTTTGCAAATGCAAAAAAGAGCGGCCTGTTTCTGCCACTCACGCAGCATTGAAACACGGAAAATCGTGTGCCAATCTGCTGAAAAGACTGGTGTGTGACATTTGAAGGAGAAATCGACTTTTTGATGAAGCACTTCGTCATTCAGTGGAATGAGAATATCAAAAAAGGAATGTTTCAATAGTGATCCTGCAGATGCTGACGAATTTCCACTTGAAAAAGTGACAGCTATAGTGGACATTGGTCAGCCACAAAACCTGACTGCACCTTCATTCCACCACACCCAAACTGAAAATGATGCTTCAGTGCCAGAAAATGGAGCTTATCCAATTTTGATGGCAGAAGAGAAAATAGTGATTGGATGCAGCTTGACTGGTGCTGGAGGAAAATATGCACTTGGGAATATATGCAGTTTGCTATCATTGCTAGCATTTCTGTATTGAAAAATTGATGCTATGAGGATTTGCATTTACAGTTTGCCTCGGATTAGACACGAGTTTTTCAGAATTCCTGGAAATGCATTTTCATTTTATGGAGCGTTTTTTTTGACAGGAGTCGTTTGGTAAAACACGTTTACGATTGCGCAATTGACAGCAGAGCAGCCAGCTTTCAATGATGGAATGTGGTATGCAAAATTTCACACGCACTTGCCAGATTTGTATTAGAATTGTATGAAAATCATCACATTGCAAAAATGTCCAATGTGGATATTCGATTCGGACGGTCTTCTTTCGACCTGATCAGAAGTAGTTGAGACAGACCCCTTTCGTGGCATCTTTTGTAATTGCTGAAAGATGCATAAATTTCAACATTGGTTGGGAAAGAGCGGTATTGTCAAACGGGGTTGACTTACCACAAGTCATAAACATGCCGCAGCAATCCTCTGATTTGGAACAAGTCGACGAGCAGCGTTTGTCAATTGCATGGTCAGCATTTTCGATGATCACTAAAAGTACACAGTACTAGAGGACATTGAACCAGATTAATAAAGGGTCATCCCAAATCAATCAATCAAGCTTGACGAATGATAACGCCTTACCAGCATCCTGATCCACTGGTTCTTCCAAGCTAGCCTGGATCATCAATAAAATGACAATCATAAGGGCCATAGATTCATTCCCACTGAACGAATGTCGATGCGAACTCGTTTGAAATGGATGGAGTGAGAGCCAGGAAAACTGGTGCTTTGTGATATATTTCCACAATATTTATGCCTATGGCGTCCATACATAAATTATGGTAATGATTGCTCAATGAGTTCGCAAGTAAAATTTTACCAAGCTTTTTAGTGTGAATCTACAGTACATTTGTATGTATATTTTATGCGTGCTTATTTGATCCATATCATTTTGATCCAAGTCAGCATCTGCTGAAGAGCTGAAGTTTTTATGGCAGTTCGGTTTTTATCGCTTTTGCGCTTCTTGCATAATAGAATCACATTTAAATAAATGAGATCATTATCATAGCGTGCGAAGTAATGACATTCATCACGATTTTTGCTGATCTCAATCAGAAAAGCCAAGCCATTTCTGGCACATATCCACGGGAATTTGATTCATGAGATTTCATAAACTTTTCGAAAGTCGAAAAGCAGAATGCAGAACACCAATTCAGGGTTTTTAACCCTGGATCTCATATATAGCCAAGTATACTACCATGACACCATTGCAAAAATTGAAATTTTTGACACAACTTCAATCATAATCTGTACACAGATGCACGCTTCCTACGATGCGACCAGTAAAATGCGAATGATGTGACTAATGAGGTCAAGACCATCAGGAAAAATATCACAGACGCGATGATCAATATCATTGGATGTAAGCAATAGCCGTTCATCGCATTCCTTGGCTCTACAGATCCATTGGAAGGATTTACATTATCCTCCAAATCCAAGACCATAAATTTATTCGCATTCACATCGAAATCTGCCACGATTTTCGATGTGCCATTGAAGATTTCACTGTTTTTTCCAAATTGTACGGACCGTTTGCCTCTGAATAGTTGTGGACATTGGGGTCTCTGTAAAATTGCGCAATATTGGATCAATGGATATGGATCATGGATAGGCTTACATTACAAATATCGCCTTCTTTGACTGTGATTCGAATTTGGCATGAAAAATATACATTGGTCTTATCAGCGAATTTGAATACTTGCGTTTCTTGACCAGCCACAGTATCGCTGATATAATCGAGATTTTGCAGCAAGTATCGATCTTGGGCGCATCTGAAGAAATCGCATTCGCTGCAATGCATTGCTGCATTGCGCAATGCTGCAGCAACTTGCATGCTGCAACTCACCCAAGATCATCCAATATCTGTACCGACCCGCCATGACCATCTTCTACAGTACACGTATGTACTGTCATACAGAAAACATTGCTAGCATGCTGCGAATCACTGATGCATTGCCATTTATGGTAAACGGTCTGCCCGATTTGGGCATATCGAATTGGACTGCCCTGTGGTCCATCGGTGAGCACTTGATAAATACACTGTGGTATAGCCACGATTTCTGTGATGGCCAGTGTTGTTAGCATGCTGAAAATTGCAAAATGCTTGCATTTTGATGCAAGCTTGCATGCAAGCTTGGCAAGCTGGCATGTTCCATGCCAGCACACTGACCTGACATCCAGATCCGCAGCCACGGTTTTCTCCATTTGCCCATAAAAGCATCTCACATTGAACGCTCTGTCCACTTTGGTCAAGAAAATCGGATGGAACATGACCACTATGGTCACATCGACTATAATGCCATTCGTGGGATTGATCTTAAAAATCGATACTGATCATATTAATCAATTTGAGCCTAATTTGCATACTGATCTACGCCTCCTAACACCGCACGGTCCAGCTAATGAAATTGAAATCGTAAGCGACCGTTTCATATCGCCATTGACCCTGCATCGCGTCTCATTGAAATGATCTCTCACATAAATATTGCCCGGAAATGGATTCCGAGTGTTGACGATTAATTCTATGCTTTCTGAACCGCATGCGATGTGTGGGTCGTCTGAAAATGGCCTATTTTTGAAGTCGCAATTTGCAGTGCAAATTGCGCAATTGCACAAATTGCGCAATCGCAGCAGACGCCTTACCTGTGATATCATTATCAATCGGTATACATTTTATCATTACGATCAATATGCAAATTTGAATAATCTCGGACAGAATTTTTTCGCATAATCTACTACCCGCCATCTTGATGGTGTCAAAAACAGGATTAAGGTCGTACGCATGTCTCCGTTTTTGCATTGGACACACACACAAACATGCATAAGATTGCATGAATCAATACTTTTTTCAAGGATGAGAATATTGACGGGCAATAAATGTAAACACGAGTGTAATTTGCAAATACTCAAGGACTAATGGTATTGAAGTTAATTTTCTTTACAAAATTTTCACACTGCACGGCCTTGGATTAAGTGAAAAGTCAACGCCTTTCGGTCAAAATAAGCGAACAATGATCGGGTTCCCACATTTCTGACGCTTATTGTCCATTTCGCATGGGTGATAATAAAGATGAAGTCTGGTGTCTGAAATTTTGAAGAAAGTGAAGCAATTCTTTTAAAAATGTATGCATTTTTTCCTAGTTCATGCAATGAAAATTGCATTCAAAATTTTCCAAGCACCATTAGATTTAGCATGGTCGATTATTATACTCATAACCTCTGAAACATTATATCACTACCATAATCATTTGAATAATTAGCATACTGTAGCACCCTGTAATCATTCCCAGACCATTATCGGACAGTACATTCAAAATATACCAATCATAGAAAAAAATCATTTCGATCATTAGTACGACCCCATGTGGCATGGCACATAACTTCAGAATAATTCATTCAGTGAATAGAGATTGAGGAAATCACTTTTCGCCTGATCCGTCAGCGATGCATTGCCTTCACGGATGACCAGGCCAACTTTGCATCCGGCAGTGCTGGCTGGATAGGCCTCTGAAAAAGCGTAGCTTTTCAGACATGCAACAAATTGCGCAATATTTATGTACGTTATGCATAGATATCAGCAGAAATCTGCTGACTTGCATAAATTCAAACGTTTTACCTCTCTCCACATCAGTCAAGAATAAAATTCTATTGGCAGGCACTCCGATGGATTCAGAAATACGTGCATAACTGGCAGCTTCAATTTTCGGACCAATTGTGGTGTCGAAATAACCAGATAGTAACTGAAATTTTGAAATTTCATATTGTAGTGGTCAAGCGTAGAAAATATGCTAACTCACATTGGTCACATCACCCTCGCACGAATATGTGAACAGCAATTTTTGAGCCAATACGCTGCCGGATGAGAAGATATAAATTTTCATACGACCATCATTGACGATGCGTTTCAATGCAGGAATCACATCAGGGTATAAGCTGAAATAACCAGTGGTCACTCGCTTGATAATACAATCTACAGTAGCCACTGGTCAGCAGGACAAACATTTTCACTTACTGGCCTTTGACCTGATCAGATTGATAAGCATCCCTCCACACGTGACCTTGCAATTGCTTCAATGGGCCTAACTTTTTCTCCAAATCCATCCAGTGATTCACATTCGAAATGGTAGTTTCGAGTAAGGCCCCCTTTTGGGAATAGGCTTGATCGAAATCGCCAGAGAACGGGACGATTGCGTGATCACCATTCTCGTATTCAGATTTGCTCTGAAAATGGCATGTTTAGGGTCATGTGATTGCGCAATTATACTGATAGGAATCAAGGCTTCAATTTCGAAGGTCGGCAAATGTGCTTGGCATTGAATGCGCTGGTCATGGTGGCACAGGTTGCAAGATACGCTTGGCAATACGAGGGGGTATCAAAAAATAACGAGACTTTTCCCAACACTTTGCACTGTTTTGAAGTGTTTTGAATTTAAGGATATTATAATGGTAAACCACAAAAATTTTTATTTCTAGCAGTTCTAGACGATTAGGAAAGAAGTCTCGTTATTTTTTGATGCCCCCTCGTATGCCAAACGGAGCAGCTTTGGAGTCAGAAATTCATGGAGATCAAATACAATACTATCTGTTATTAGAATACTCACTAACCAATGAGCATAATGCATCCAAATCAGCTTTCACTTCTTCAGTCAACCATTTCTGATCCAAATATGAATGCAAATTTTGGCGAACATATGGGAATAGAACTTTCTGCAAGAAAATATACTCGTGATTATTGATAAAATACACTTCTGCATTGATAAAGGTTCTGTACATAATCCAATTGAATCGGATGCTTAACCTTTTCTAACAGTCATAAATCAGCTAAGCTAATGCCTGGCCCATAATATTTATTACCACATGATATGCAAAATTCATGTTTATGTTTAATCTCTTATATTGCGAATCAGCTGAAAGCAATGAATCTTTCTGGCCAATCATCTGGTCCATCAGCAATGCAAATTCTTTCATGTTTAATCAGCCTGAATTTGTGGTGTGCACCAGCATGCGTATGAGTCTATCAGGCATTTTTTCTGCCCATGCACATTATTGAAAGCATTAATATAATTTGGATTTGTACTTTTTATGAACAGTAGATAAAATATACTTGATGGGATGCTAGGAAATTATATACAATATGCTTCTATTTATTGTTGGCTATTATGAAAGATTTGAAGTTTGGTACAATTACCATGATTGTACAGTATATCAATCGATTATGCAGTTATATAAATTATGCCTGTTATATCGATGAATGCTAGCATTGTATCAGTGCCATACCAGGCAGCAAGCTGCCTGACCTTATGTGCAAATGCGTTGCATTTGCAACCCAGGTCATTCGCATACTCACTTGAACAAAAGCGATATCAGTTATTGTTCCCTCAATATCCAAAAGCAGAACATCCATACCAGCCAGCATTTTTGACGCTTTAAATCTGCATAAGCAAAATTGCTTCAATACAATCAACACAGCAAAATGCGAAAGTAAAAATATGGCCTCCGAACCTTGGATAAATATTTGCACAAAAACTAGACAGATTTCGACGAAGGTTTATTCAAAGCTCCGAAAACGCATACTCAAGACCAAGTTTCCATTTGAAATCGCTTCTCTTTTTCCATCCTAATCATATACAGATCAACATAATTATCCGCATTGTCCACGCCTTCATTAGTGAAATATTCTTTCAATACATCTTTCAACGATGCCTGGACATCTTTCGGCATTTGTTTCGAACTGCCCGCTACGAATATCCTGGCTCCGTTCTTCACAATCATCTCAGCAACTAATCTCGCATTTTCCCTGATCTTATGTTGAACATAAATTTTACGCCCATCCGACGACTGATCTCTTGAGAATGCAGTGAATAAACGTAATATCCCAGCATTGGCCATTTCGTCGAATTCATTTTCGAAATAATAATCCTTGCGTTCGTTTCTGCATCCGAAAAATAGCACATTTTCGCCAATACCACGATTCAATCGCCAATGTAAGAACGATCTGAACGGTGCCACACCGGTACCAGGTCCGATCAAAATACACGGATCACCGGTGGTCCATGGGAATTCAATGGTTCCTTTCCCAATCCATACGGGTACTTTCGAATTCAATGGTAATCGACTGAGCCACGTTGAACATAATCCCAATCTCGGAGCGTACAGGCGAGTTTTATACTTCACTACGGCCATTAATATTTGAATTTCACTATGGACTTTTGGACACGAAGCGATGCTAAATGCTCGAGGCCTAATTGGGCCGATCAAATCGAACCAATATTCCAACGGAACACGGGCGATTGCGTTTGGAAAATCGCGCATTGTCTCCACTGTTGTCCTCCTCGGACGAGTGCAGTACGAAAAATATTCTTCTTGGCCTTCGCTCGAGGAAAATTCCAATAATTTCTCGCGTTCCAACGAATCGGCAGGTGAAAACCGAGCCAATAATTGAAAAAATGATCGCCTCGAAACGGATTGAAGATCGAAATACGATTCGGCGCATTTTCGTAATGTGTACGGGCGATCCAAAATCAATTTCGGCGGCAGTTTGAAACAGGGATCGCTAGGCGCCAATTCAAATTGTTGATCAGGATTAAAATGTGAAAGTAGTTCCAGAAATTCCCGAACGGATTCGTCCAAATTCCTTGGCTGAATATACACCACGTCGCCTGGTAAATAATCGATCGATGATCCAGTAATCGATAATTTGATCAATCTTGTATCTTGGAAATGATCAATGGCAGTAACGCGATCACTGCCGATTAGATCAGCATAAAATACGTCGGATATTCGATCAGTATCGGTAAAATCTTCAATTAAATTCCAATCAATCAGGTACTTGGACGTCCAATTGTCCAATTGAGCGGTCATAATTTGAAATTTCACTTCCAAAACAGTCCATAATTCTTTCATCCACGAATCCACTACGAAATCGTATCCCAATTCGTGCTGATCGTCGGCTAATCCCAACGGGATCAGGGGATTAGCTCCCAATTGCAATAATCGACGGTATAATTTCTTGGCCGCAAAATTAAATTTTTGATACGATGAATCACCCAATCCCAAAACGGCGATATGAATTTCAGAGAGGCAATTCTGAGGTAAATTCCGTCGACATAAGAATCTCCAAAATCGTCGCATATTATCCGGTTCATCGCCTTGACCACTGGTGGAACATATAAAAATAATCAATTTTTCATTGGGTAATTGTTGCATTTCATAATCATCGATAGGGTAAATCCGTAAATTCGGGACGTTTCTGGATTTGGCATCGCGCCAAAGACGTTCGGCAACGTCTTGAGACGTTCCTGTTTGACTTCCGTAAAGAATTAGCATATTTTTACTGGATAATCAGACGATCCAGAAATGGAATTTTTAGGATTTCTTTATCTTACCGCCTTCCAGCAGACTACTGGTGGGAATGGGTAAGCAGGCTCCTTTGCGACACGTATTGTCTGCAACTATGCGGCAAACCTTTATTCGGCCAATTTGCAATTTTATTGAAATTTCATGAAATCAGTTGAAATTCTTGGGAAATTTAGTCATAATTCGAGATGTTTAAAAGGAAATTGATTGCTCTTGATCATCCGGATGCGGCAACATTTGAGACAGGTGGTAAGTTTAATTTTATATCAGTCAGTTGTAAAATGGAATTTTTACTTTGGAAAAATATTTAAGAATTATCGCTGACTAAGCAAAAATCATGTCAAGCAGTGAATTCCTTTTGGAATTTCTGTTAATACAAAATCGTTTCTCTTTTAGACGACCAGAAATATCGCGAATTAGTCGTTTGGATGGAAGATCAGAAAATTCGGCATTATAAAATCGATGATCGCCAGAAATTGCGTCAATTCGATGCCCCTGATTGGATGGATGCTTTTGGAAAGGTGAGCGTATGTTGCTTAATTGACACCATGCTTCCATTTTGGAGAAGTTCTTGCAATACCATTTCACAATTTTTCCAAATTAACAATCGAGTATTTTTTCAGTATTTGAAAGATATCCACTGTCCATATCAACCGAATTACAATAAGGACGTACTGATGGATTGGTTGTTGGGCTATGCTATACGTATGGAATATGGAGATAATGGTAAGCGATTTCTTCATAACCATTCAGATGTACAGAAGGCATTTTTTCAGTCGCCCAATTGAAAGACAAGACGGCTGCCATGTTGATCGGAGAAATCAGTGCCAAGCGTCAGAGATTATCTGAGAATCCGTTGGATAGTTTGGATTGTAAGTGCATTTGTGGATCTTGGGAGTAATAGGTGGGGTCCCAGGCGATTCTGCATCAGCATCAATGCAGATGAAATGATAGCAGTCCATATTTTCAGTCAATGATCCCATATTCAAAGCCGGCGTGGAGGAATTGGCTAAATTGCTAAATTTACCTCGCCATCCGGATCATTTGGTCACTTTGGAGGTATGTCATTTGAAGTCCACAATGGCAAGGCTGATTAGCTTCCTTTTTTCAGGCCGCATGTAAATTTATTCAAGAACGTCTATCCCAAGCTACTGTGAAAGAAGCTTCACAAGCGCCATCAGTCGTTGAGAAGGTAAATATAATGATCAGACCTGAAATCTGACCCATGACCCCAATCAACAAGCTCATCTTTTCAGACTACCCAAATGCCGTTGGAAAAATACGATTTGGGATTCAATACAGGCGATAAGGTATTGGACAACGCTGGGCGTATTTTGCGTTTACTGCACATTCGAGAATTGCGCGATTTGCAAACGAAAATCAACGAAATCATTGTGGCCGTTCAAAACGTGACTGCTGATCCGAAAGTTGATGATCGATTGGGCAAGATCGGTGTATAATCTGAGGTTTGAAATTGGATTTTTTTGGGTATATTTGGTATATGTTGGAGTAAAACTGGCATGGAAATCATGTGTGATTTATGGTTCTTGTGAACAGCGTTGATCGCTGAGTATCTGATTGATCTTTGTGATGTTATCGATTGATCATATGTTCACTTTTAGATTGATCAATATGGCCTCTACCGCTCAAAGGCGAACTCGACCAAATATCCTGATCGTTGGTACACCAGGTACAGGAAAGACAACAATGGCCAGGCAATTATCGGATCAAACCGAAATGATCCATTTGGATATCAACGAGATCGCCCGAGAGAACAATTTCTACGAAGGATACGACGAGAATTACGCATCCAATATCCTGGACGAAGAAGCCGTATTGGATTTCATCGAGGATCACATGGATTCCATGCAAGGCGGTCGGATTGTGGATTATCACGGATGCGATTTCTTCCCGGAACGTTGGTTCGATGCGGTATTCGTCTTGAGAACTGACAATACGAAATTATACGATCGATTGCAAGCTCGTGGCTATATGGAGAGAAAGATCAAAGAGAATATCGAATGCGAAATATTCGGCACGTTGGCCGAGGAAGCCAAGGATTCGTATAAATCGGATTTGGTGCATGAATTGAAGAATGATACTGTTGAAGATATGGAAGAGAATTTGAATAAGATCATTACTTGGGTACAGGAATGGGGGCAATCTGATATGATGGATGCTTGAATTTGAAATGTGTACTGTTTCAGTGATATGATTTTTTTGAAAGAAAGTAACATATAGTACGATGGTGGCTAATATTGACTGGATTACTATCGATACAGTGGATCAGTTTGTGTGCCTCTGCCAAGAAATGCTTATTTCAGTGCATAAAATCTGTGCTTTGATCATGAATATTGCGAATAATTCGAATTTTGAAACTTTGGTGACCGGTTACAGTAACTCACAAAATCGAGATCGATTTTTCTTCATGAGCAACTGATCTGTCCTTGGAATCATGCTTTCCGATCATTTCTGCCCTGCTGACACTTTGTGCATGGAAATAGCGGTTATAGTATGCCATGAAATTATGGATCGATTTTTCGTGATGATTGAGACGACGTACAAGCATGGTTTCCTATATAACCAAACATTCTCTACCACCTAATGCCGTTCAAAGCGATCTAAAAACCAATATATTCAAAATCGATATTTCCGATCATATCTCTGAATATTGATCAGAGACCAAAATATAGAGCATTTTTGCAATAAAAGTGCTTATCAGTTGTCCCAGAAAATATGCAAGAGTGCCAATCATTTCCAATCGATTTTTTAAATTTCAATGTGGCTATCCTTGAGCACATGATCTTTAATCGATGGTATTCGTCAGCAAATAGCGTAAGATAGTCATGTGCATGTATTTTCACTATAATCAACCATGCTTTATCGATTGGCGTCGTCGAAACTGATCGATCACACTTGTATGAGAAATCGATATTTCTGATCAACTTTTGAAATATGCATTCTGGAGCAATATTAACGACATCCGGATGATTAGCAACATTTTGGGCCATTTTTTGATGAAAAATCTTTACGCAAACCCTTTAGTTGCGTAAATTGGAACTTTGCGTATGAGTAATGCGTAAAGCTTCATAAATGCGTATGAAAAAGTTTTTAATATACGCAAACTTTGCGTATGCGTATATGCATACGCATCCATCAGTACTCACAAGGGAAGCTTCCCAGGTGCCTACTCCCAATCTTGATAAGATATGGCTTATTTGAAAGGGCTTTGCGTGCTGAGCAAGGATTGGATGTTCATTTGGGCTACATTTGCCTCAGTGACCAGTAAATGACCAGTGAAGTTGATCCATGAAATGTCGCCAAACTGGTCAAGAGGGACATCAAACCAAAGAGCATGAAGCCCTGAATCCGAATCTTGCTTAT
>JAQIWJ010000743.1:0-16690 GCA_034695185.1 Discolaimus major
ATCGAGCGCCTCGGAATATTTCTTTGGAAATCGCTTATTTCCACGCACAAAATCTCTGTCCGGATTATCGAATAAGCTGCCCTTCACTTCGATCACCACAATGCCAAAAGCGGGACCAATCAGGACATAATCATATTCGCGCAATGCATTCTCAAATTCTGCTTGATTTAAGGCTGGGAAAATAGTCTTCCATTTATGGGTACCCTTGGCGTTGATCATTTTCAGACCACGAAATGCGATGAACGGCGCTTTGATGAGACTCAGCAGTTCAAATATCGCCTCGTACATGAGGTATTCAGCTTCATCCCCTTGACGATGACCAGCTTCGGACGGTGGCTGTTGTTTATTCTCCAAAGCTTCCCTTGCGGCATTTTCCATGGCTTTGTCACTGACATCAGGGTGTAGGAAAGAAAAAATGGGCGGAATTAGGTAATTTTCAGCAGCATCATACGTTCTCCATTTTGGTAAATGCAGGTCTAAGAATCCAATTGCTTGGGCCCTGAAGTCGCTGAATTCTTCTTGACCTGGACCAATGAATTTTACTTGAGATTGACTGGTGGTAGCCTGTGCTAGCTTTGGAGCAGTGCTGGTACTTGGACCAGCATCAGCCACACGTTTATCACTCATGATTCTGTTGGCTGATAAATGAAACGCTGCTAGAATCACTTTGGACAAATGACTAACTGACCAAAGGCAAATAAGGTGAATAAATATTGAGAATTTCGTAATGGTGACCAGCACTTTTTTCCTTCCATGACTAAAACAGAACCACATGAGGACTTCGAAACGCTGAGTCAGATCAGTGAAATGGAACTACCCATCTTATCAACAGGTGTAAAATGACTCGAAGCACCAGGCTGGAAAATTTCGCTTTGGGCCTTGGCTATAAGTATGTTTTTGAAGACTGGGTAAAGCATCTAGCTCTTTTGCACACCCTGGTTCTCACACCATCTCATTGATTTTTTTAAAAACCTTGTCTGGACGAGAGCCCGGCTTCAACATGACTCACAAGCGCATGTGTCGTCCATTTTGCTATAAAATAGTCACCATTTCGAAACTGGATGAAAAAACTGACAGACAGAATGGTGACAAGCAATAGTTTCACTGGCCGGTCATACGATAAAATACATGTCCATAATGCAGGGTACCATGGTCGATTGTAACCGCAATCGTGTGATATAGCATGTATCTATATCATGGACTAATGTATATGTCCCTATGAGCACATCAGCAACAATACTTTCATTTGCAAAATCGGCACTGGGATACTCCCACTACCATTCAAAAAATTCCCATTCAAGCACTCTCATGAAGAGAGGCTCGAAGTTGAGACATACCTCAACACTATGGGTAATAACCAACGAGTTCAATTCTGGCCATGAAGGTCAAGGCAGCTTGAAATATACGGCATGGGGTTTATAATCAATGGGATTGATTTTTTACAGCGTGCATTGAAAGGTAGACGCGAAGAATTGTTGCAAAGATGCCGAGTTTGCATATAATCCTGATTGATTATTGCAATTTTGCCTCTTATTATCCTAAAATAAGGTATTCCCATATTATGCATGTGGTGTGGTTAGCAATTAGCTTTCAATCAGTTGGTCTGTATTCCTAATTTGGACTAGTGGGTGTAGCCGCCTCTCTATATCAGGGACCATAAATGCGAAAAGAATAGGAGCAAAAAACTGGACCTAAAATATGCATTCAGTATATAATATATTGCCAGTTATTTCACAAGCTTGTGATGATTATGGATATACGCATACGCATGTTACGACGTTGGAGATTTTTCGGTGTGAAATTTTACCTCATCAGCAGTGGTACAATATTCTTGAAAAGTGATGGCTACATTCCAGATACAGAATCTCAGTAAAATTCGGCTGAATATCTTTGCTTACATAGTTTGTGTGATCATAAGCGAAATGTGTATATTTGGTTTGATAATCCAAATGCTCTAATCCAGTTTAATGAAAAAATTTGTATATGCGATATTCATGACAACAAATACAAGCTGTATTTTAAGATTATCACTTAAGATTACTACAGGTGACCCAGGTCCGTAATGGGTACCCAAAACCCGCACCCGCACCGCATTGTGGGTCGGGGTTTGGGTCGACTTTGCAAAGTGCGGGTTTGGGTGGCGGGTGGGTTCCTATCTGGTGCGGGTCCCGCAAAAAACCCGCAAAAACCCGCATTTCAAGAAAATTTGGAAAAAGTTAATCATTGAGCAAGAGAAAAGCAAGTTCAAACGTTTGAAACCATGCAGGACTCATGGAATTTGAACCTCGCTTTTATAAACAACACTTAAAATCTTGAAAATGTTGAAAATCTAAAAATTTGAAGCATTTCGATGTTATTCCTATAGCATAATGGCGCGAAATTCAAAATAGTGGGTATTGCGGGTTGCGGGTCGGGTATGGGTATGGGTACAACTTTTCAAAACCAGGTGCGGGTCGGGTCGGGTATGGGTAGCAAAAAAAAAATTTGCGGGGCGGTTTTGGGTCGAAGTCCAAACCCAATTACGGACCTGGCAGGTGACATATTTATCATAAGCAATAATAGGTTATCCGAATTGTTGCCGATCCATTCAAGCACAGCAGATGTCACCGCATGCTGATACTGTGTTTGATCTGAGCAAAACATGCAAAAAAACACCTGATATCAAGATTCACGATTCATATTAGAACCATTGTTCACTCCATTTTTGCCTATGACAAATTGACTAGGCGAGTGACCGACTGGACAATGTCCATTGGTCAAAGAGGCGTCCCCTTTTGGCAGCTGGCCAGGAAAGAATAATCAATAATTCTTCTATCCACCCCATCCAAAGTTTTGCTTGTGGAAGTTCAGTAAATCACCGTGCTACCACGAACAGTATAATACCATTCACCTTTCCAAGATAATAATTTGGTAAATCAAAGGTAATAATTTTTGTCATTGAAGTATACACCCTGATATAATCTCAAAATGCGTCTGAAAATTGGCATTGAGTTTTGCGTCTTATAAATGAATGTGTGATTGAGAGGCCATACAGCACCCACCCTATGGCTGTAAAAATGTCTACACTGCTTTTGATACATCATACTGTAAATGCCTTTGCAGCAAAATGCTATCAGCAATGCCAAAAAAGGCATTCTTACAATTATAGCACAATTTCCATTGTAAATTGTTGCATCATCCTATTCCCAAGGCATCACGTAGGCACACGCATGTTTCAAGGTCATGATCATGATTCTAGTGATCCCAAAGCTACTACCTCAAATTTTCAGTTTCACAATGAATGAATATCATGTCAAATTGAACGTTGGTGGTGTTCATTACGAGACCACATTGGCCACAATGACATGTCATCAAAGCGTATTGGTTGCCATAATGATTCAACAAGATACACAGGAGAAAATTTTCAAAGGTGAAGAACTGTTCATTGATCGAAATGGTACAGTCTTTGGCTACATTTTGGATTACTTGCGAAATGGCGAAAAAATGGCTCTACCCACTGAGAAAAAAGAAATGCAAATTTTGCTCCAAGAAGCCGAGTATTACAAGCTGATCGGTTTAATCGATTTGATCAAAAGTCGTGGTGGAAGTATTGTGAGCAAACTGGCTTCCATGATTGGAAACGCGGCGAGGGTGGATCATGAGAACTCGTTCGGAAGATATTTTCCCCTTCCTTTCGAAAGTGTGATTTTGCCGTGTATGTAACAGTGTGAGCGGTCACTATTACAAAGACTAGAGGGGGGAATATAGGATTTAGACAACCGTGGAGTATACTGAGATTAGGCTAGGGAATCATATCCACTTGGACTGGCACCGATATATTCAAGCAGGTATTGCATACAATAAATGGACTTGTATGAATGGCAGTACAATGAATGGGCACGTATGGTGCAAGAGAGCCTGACGACTTCTCAGCACGGCAGTAAATCTACATGACTGAACTCCTTACGAGAATACAAGGTTACCCTAAGATCATCGCGGATCCTAGCAGACATTATCACAGAATCTTCTTCTTGATATAGACGGCTATTGAAATAGGCGCGTCTTTTGAATCGACCAAGATGCTCGGTGGCCCTTGCATGTATGTCTATTTTTCTTTATTATGTATATGATTTTTGGGATGAGAATGATAGGCATGTTGATCATTTATGGACGCTGATAATGAGGCTATCTGAGGGTGTATGCAACTTTTATTTGCGTCAGTTGGGGAATAATGCTGATTCAGTTTATGTTCAGGATTCAGTATTCAGTACATATCGATTATTTATTGATTTGCTATGTATGTCCATGTGATGTACCGTAGCAGTATGCCTACATATGACATTTCTCACTTTATCATCCTTTGGAGACTTCTGATACCTTCACTCTTGGTACAAGCTCATTCTAATTCGGGATCCCCATCATGAGATTACTGTCGTAGTCTGTCATGAAGATTATCCATCACTTTTGGTTCATTTGGTCCCTAGTCTGCACTTGAACCATCCAAGCAAAGCAATATGTTGCCAGTAGAAACGAGTAAACACTCACAGTAGAATAATCGTCCCCCTTATCACTAGTTTATCAAGCTCTATCATGGGTTGGGTGGATAATTTGGATCGAGATCTGAACATGGATAATCAGCCGGGTCCTAGTGGACATAACCCATCGATTACCGTAACTTCGGAACCTGTGGAAGACCATGAGGATACCGTAGAAAAAGAGAACCCTTATCAGGTGTTCTCGGAGAAAGTGACCATCGCTGGGCTCCAAGAGGCCTACAATTCGCCCAGAAGATCGGATAAGCTGATGTTTCGAATATCATTGATCGCAGCATTCGCAGCAATCATATATTTATCCATTACCACAGCCGATAGATACGCTAATCTTAGCGATGCGGTATTCGATGATAAGGAAATCATCAGTCACATGACACCTTTCCCCAATATTTCCATATGCTATCCAGCGTTCATAAATGAGACCACCTATCGTGAAATGACCGAAATAAGCAAAAAGACGGCAGGAATTTTTGAAATGCATAATCTAAGCATTTTGGATACGTACGATTTCATTAGACGCGTTTTCTTCTGGGATATCACTCCGGAGGATGTTCGCACGCCGTTATATGTAGCTACGAGACTGGCCTGGGACGATTCAATGAGAAAAGCTGCCGTAAATGGTCGAAGCATGTGGGAACCGAGTATTCCGTATTGCCCAAGCGTTCTTGCCAATTGCGATCTCAATGGGCAGATGTTCGATTGTTGCGAAATGGCTACGCCCATGACATTGTGGCAAACGGTTTGTTATCATGTGGGAGTAAGTTCTGGGCATTACAGTAACCTAGGCTCCCCACGGGGGTGGGTGTGGTCCTATCAGCTGGACATTGATCATCAATTACAAGAGGGTTCACTGTGAAAAAATCGATTTTCAGATGACCAGCAAGCAAAATCACATCAACCAATCTGAAAGCAGACTGTCTCTTGATGTCAGCATCGATTGGGCCACTGCGTTTTATCCGGACAATAAAACAGCCGAAGATGGCTTTCACATTTTCGTGGACACAATACCATCCCAAGTGAAAGTCCCGATCAGCGTCCCATCACAAATGGACGTATGGATCGTCCTAGCTCAGCCGACTAGGATCACAGAACGTACCGGATGTTTGGATGAAGGAAAAGAGTTGACACTGTTCGATTACTACGATCCACACGGGGTCCAATGCATGAACGAAGAATCGCTGAACGTATTGGAAAGAATGGTCGGATGCCATATTTTGGCTGGCTCATATTTTCCAATCAATCATTCGTGCTCGTTTGGTCAAAATTTCGCCCTCTCCTTGGCCAGTAGCGATGTGGCTAGCACTTACAAAAGCAAAAGTTATTATGAGATGAAGGAAATTGAGAAACTGAGGAAAGTACAGTTCAACATTGTAAGTATTACTGTAGGTTTTTACGATGCATCAATCAATACAGTGTTTGTGATTTCAGGAAGAATCATTTCGATTCTTGGCCTCGGATAAATCCCCGTGCAAGCAGTTATGTTCCAGATGGGAATACCCTATATTTTCCGTTAGCTATTCTCTAATCATGCACAGAGATTTTGATGCGGAAAAATCACCAAATCGATCATGGAGTCGAATAAAAGTCATTTTACCACACGAATCGTATATGCGTCATAATGAGATGGAAATGGCCATGTGGTATATGGAATTATGCGATATCGGTGGAATCATGGGCGTATATGCCGGATTCTCAATGATCACATTCGCTCAAATCCTGGCTTATGGGATATATGTGATTTGGTACAAGAGAAATGAAAAACGACCCACTGCGATCACAGAAGGCTCTGCATCAAATATTCCAATTTTGGTTCGAATTGAAGAACATCCACAGTGGGAACTAGAAATGCAAGAAATTCCGAATGAACTGCCAGTAGACATACCAAACGTACCACCAATGAATCAGAAATCATCTCCTCAAAAGAGAGCTCAATCGAAAAGAACTTTAACAGTTCAGCCAAAGGTTCAGAAAAATCAAAATCATAAAGCTAAATCGGTTCAATCGCCAAGTCAAGCTGTGCCAAAAAAGCCGGATGAACGGTATGCCAATCGAAGCGGTCGAACAGTTATCCATGTGAAACCATACGTATCCTCTTGAAGCATGACAAAAGAAGAAATGGTGTGATTTTAGTCGAGCTAGTTTTATTTTGAGCCAATACAAACAGGACCTTCATATTCTCCCGTCAATGACAGTCACACCCAGAATAAATTGTGATGAGCCATGATAATGATATTAGCATACATCTGTGCATGTAATTGATATGATAAAATGAGAATGATCAAACTGAAGCATCTTTATTGATCCATTTTGCTTCATGCCTCCCATCCAGAATGAATTTATTGCTTCTGACATGTGCCGCGCAATTTAGCATGAATTGAGTGTGTGGAAGCAGCATAAGCGGTGATTTTGGAGGGCAAGTGGGCTTGGATCACGAGGCCCCATGGACCTCTTGCATGTCAACAAATCAAAGATGCAGGGCACATTTATTATCACAGATATTGCCTAGATTATTATGTTATGTGGACATTGAAGGCCAGGACTGATATATATAAAATAAAAACAGCGTCGTCTTTTGAAAATTGGCTAGGGTGAGGTTCCGGTAGGATTTGAGTAAAAAATTAGGGTCGGATTAGGGCCGAAAATCTCTGCCTCGGGCCTGGATAAAGGTACTATATATGCAGATGAGGTAAAGTTTTGTCCAAGCTTTTACTTGTACACCCGCTTTCCCATGAATTTTGGCATTCGCTTTTCTGGTACACTGACGTGAGCAGATGTTTTCAAAGCATAGCTGATGCGATCAATCATTTTAGCCTAAATGCCATGAGTCAAGGAATAAAAAGACGCCGATACAAGTCATCCATCGCTTGTACAATCCATGCATAAAATTGAACTTTTTTTGTCCCAGCCGGATACAGCAGTGTAGATTTGAAATTCGTCATCTTTTTGTGCGTATTTAGATATGACTTGTGTAAAATGACGACTTTCGTGATACCCAAAAGCTGTGGAAACTGCAGTTTTCGCAATCGATCTAATTCTGGTCACATTTCTGAAAAGCCTAGATAGAATGAAACAATCTCTGATTTTAGCATTCATCGGAATATTCATTATAATCTTGCTAATCGCTTATACCGACTTCGAGATTCCATCACCGAGTTCATTCTATTTATGCATGGGCTTTCAAATCTTCACAAGAAGAAGATTGTGGATTTATTATCCGACATCCATTCGATGGTCGATTGGGAAATCAGATGTTCCAATACGCTTCCTTCTATGGCATGGTTCGAAAAATGAAAGCCAAAAGAACCGCCTTCATTCTTGCCTCCAGTAATAAGCCTGCATTGGCATCGTATTTTGAGAATTTGACAATACCTCAACGACAAATTAGCCAAACCGAATTGAATGGAATGAATTTGAATCATTTGAATGAAGACGCATGCTGCAAGTACATTGATAATCACTTGGAAAATCTGCCATGCGATAATAAGATTTATTCTGTCCATGGATGGAGGCAATCATTCAAATATTTTAATCATGTATCCGAGGAGATCAAGCGTGAATTCAAATTCAGTGATCAGATCCAGCAACAAAGTCGCACGTTATTCAATGATACATTGATCGAGAATGGATTGAATTCAAACAATTGCACCATTGTTGGAGCCCATTTGAGGCGAGGAGATTTCACTAATCCTGGGAAAATAGAATATGGACATTGGCCGGCTCAGTTGGAACATTTGCAAAGAGCTGTGCATTTCTATGAATATTGGTGTTATAATATCAACAGCAATTATTCATATCCAGCCATGGAAAATGCGACCAGAAAAGGCGTGGATTGTTTGGCTTTCATGATATTCGGCGATGATTATCACTGGAATTTGAATTCCACTCAGCAATTGGATCTTCTCAAGCCAAATCAGACAAGCTTACTGATCCTGGATTCAAGTAAATCCGATGCAGCAGTGGATATGTGCGGCTTATCCGTGTGTGATCATAATATTATTTCCACCGGAACATTCAGCTGGTGGGTTGGATTCTTCAGCAAAGGAATGGCCACTTATCAGAAGGAATATGCTCAAGCTGGATCTGGCCTTTTCTATCAGCATAATGTACAAGATTATTTTAAACCGGATTGGATTCCATTATGATGTGAATTTATGTGAATTTATGATAGTAGTCTTATGAGAACATACTGTTATTGTGGTGTATTATCTAATCTAATCAGATTTGTTAGTGTGCAATGCCTGAGTTGGCTGCTGAGTTCATCCAAATTACTGAAAAGATCTAACACTTGCTTTGAAATTCTCAACCTTCCTTCATTCAAAACAATAGTCAGAACATGCTGTGCCAACTAGTCGTTCAATAGCAGCGCTATCCTGTAGTAAAATGACTTTCAACTTATTCAAAACCACCTTGTGGCAACAGTAGACAAATTGGCACCTGTCCAACTCCACATGCTGGTTGCCCTGGTTCCCATTGATTTCTTATCATTGAAATTTTACAAACGGCTTCTATTTACTTGGCATAGCAGAAATAATAGAAGTTTCAACAAATTTAATACATGACAATTGAACTCCAAGGACAGTTGCCACAGACAATTGAACTCCACGGACAATTGCCATCAGTGCGGGGGAATAGTATCATGGGATTTCGCTTATCCACCGGGATTAGCCTTGATTATCCCTCTTAGGCTTAGGTAAAAGGCTTAGGAACGCGGATTACTTTGCCTCCAGAATAACTGCTCAGGATTAGGATAAACGCGTTTCACCATGGCAGGGGGTCTATGGATGGAAGTACTCCCATTTCCAGACTATGCTTGGTCGCCCTTGTACATGACGCTGGCAATTGTCCGTTGAGTTCAATTGTCTGTGGCAACTGTCCTTGGAGTTCAATTGTCATGTATTAAATTTGCTGAAACTTCTATTAATGCTGCTATCCCTTTAATTGGAAGCCATTTTAAACTGAAAAGTGCCTTGCTGGCTGTCTACAATTTCAATACTGCCAGTTCAGCCAGCATAAAGCAAATTCGATCAGATTTTTGCAAACTGACTCGAATTGATATCCCAGTATTTGTATGGACAGTTACTTATTGAAAATGTTACGATTATCAGCCAGCTTAGCCGGTCGTCGTGTGGTGGATACGATCAGTAAAACAGTGAAGAAATACGATTTGAGAAGCCGAGCATTGAAAGCTACTGAAGCAATGCCATCAGCTAATCGACAGGCGAAAACTGGCACTGAGAATCAGGAAGATATTGTGGATTTCCTATTCACGCCTGATCATTTTCGAATGAGAGAATCGTTGAGAAAAGTGAGTCAAATTTAGTGGTGTACTGTAGATTGAAATGTCACCTCAAATATCGATTTTTCAGCTGATCGATAAAGAAATCAATCCTTATGTTGACGAATGGGAGAAAGCTCAACAATTCCCTGCTCACGAAGTATTCAAAAAGTTAGGCAACGCTGGATTCTTGGGTGTCCATCGATCGCCGGAATACGGTGGTCTGGGATTGGATTATTCTTATGCGTTGGCTGTGGCTGAAGAAACGGGTCATATCAATTGCGGCGGTGTACCTATGGCCATTGGAGTGCAGGCGGATATGGCCACGCCTGCTTTGGCAAAGTAAGCTTGTCTGCACCTGCTTGGACCTTGCTTGGGTCCAGACCCAACGGTACAGTACCCATATCTTGGTTGCAGGGTCCAGACCCAGCGCTACAGTACCCATATTTCAGCTTTGGCAGCGACGAATTGAAACGTCTATTCTTGGCACCAACCATTTCTGGTGATTTCGTGGCCTGTGTCGGCATATCGGAACCAGGCGCAGGTTCGGACGTTGCCAGATTACAAACAAATGCTCGTCGATCTGGCGATGATTACATAATCAATGGTCAGAAAATGTGGATCACCAATGGAATGCAAGCCGATTGGATGTGCATTTTGGTCAATACTAGCAAAGAAGGTGGACCACATAAAAATAAGAGCCTTTTCTGTCTGCCGTTGAATAGCAAAGGTACATGCTGCAGTTGAAGCCAGCAGCGGCTACAGTATACCCATTTTCAGGTATCTCCAGAACGAAAATCGCCAATAAGCTGGGTATGCATAGTAGCGATACTGCTCAATTCTTCTTCGACGACGTTCGAGTACCAGCAAAATATATGATTGGAGAAGAAGGCATGGGATTCATGTATCAAATGTTGCAATTTCAAAACGAACGCCTATGGGGCATGACCAGTTTATTGACAGCGATGGAACGGTGCATCCAGCAAACAGCGGATTATACCAAGCAGAGGAAAATGTTCGGTCAATCGTTGTTGGATTTTCAAACTGTCCATTTCCGATTGGCTGAATTGTTGACCGAAGTGGAAGCGTTGAGGTCGCTGTTGTATCGGGCTTTGGGTGAGTGGTGATTTGTGTGTATGGACACTGTACTGTCATGGTACTGTATCCATGAAAGGGCAACAGCATCAGATCAATTAGCCACTGCTAGCAGATGTGTTACAGTTAGCAGGCAATCGTAATTGGCAAGTGTACAGTTGAAGTCACATGCAATTTTCATTTGAACTGATTGCGCAATTATCACCCATTCATGAAATACATTATCACCTAGCTTATCACATTGTTTGCAAACATAAGCAATACGTGAAAGTATTGCCACGAATGTCCATACCAACTGCAAGCAAAATTGCGCAATGTCACACATTGGAATCACTGCAACCAATCATATTTTTTAGGTCGGTACCTGAAAGGTGAAGATGTGACAAAATTAGCCAGCATGTCGAAATTGAAGGCCGGTCGTTTGGCCAGGGAAATCACCGATTCGTGCGTTCAGTATTACGGCGGTATGGGATTCACTGAAGATTGTCCGGTGACCAGAGCATATCGAGATATGCGTCTGATATCGATCGGGGCTGGGGCGGATGAAGTTATGTTATCGATTATATCCAAATATATGGGAACGATGCCGGCATTGCCAGGGTTGAAGAAAGATAGTAAATGATGTGTGCTTCTGAATGATATTTTGTGATGATTATGGACATTTGATCTTTGAGGGTTGGATATGTAGAATTTGGTACATGGATATACTGGGTATATGAATAATATGAAGACACTCTATGCTAATATGAATGATATTGATTGTCTTATCAGTGATTACTTTTACCATATACACACCACATCAGTTTTACCAGATTGCAATACTAGAATATGTGTCACAAACAAATGCCCTAACAAACTGATCACAAATAAGTTTAATACTTCGTCAAACCGATGTCCTGGAAACCGATCTTCTTCAGACACCTGAACCTTCCACCATCCAACCCATGCAGCATGCTGCAATTATACAGCAAGTACATGCGAAAATCGCAATTATAAAGGGGAACCACATGAATATGGTGAAAACGTAAGCGGTGTAGTAAGTCAATTTATCGCAATAATTACTACCCTCCATTATTAGTGGTCTTCCGAATACTGGATTCGTCCTGAATGTCCAGACTGAACCTAAAATTCCACTCACTTAGCACTGGCGATTCAAAATTTACTGTACCACTGTACCGCATATCAGCCAGATCAAACTGAACAATCCGAAAATAGATATGATCGTCGATTGTTTTTTAAATTCCTCTCGATACAATATGCTCAATTCAAGCTGAGCTACTGTGATGAGTGTCAGTATTGCCCCTTGGACGATCATGTAAATTGGAATGTACTTTTCAGCTGGGCAATCGTAAATGTGAATGGAGCCTAAATTTCTTACTGTAATTTGAGTCGAGAATGGCTGGACTGTTTCAGCATACCCACAATGATTATGTACAAATTGATCAAGGTACATGTCAAGGTTATAATTGATCCCCATTCTGGAAAAATGAAATTTTGCATACTGCATGATGTATAATCACAAAATATACTTCTGTTTTTCATTAATACATTGGAAAATTTTGTTAGCTGACTTTCAGCTGTGTTCTTTGTAGTGTCATCATCCTCTAAATCAAATATTTTAGTTGAGTTTTCGAATTTGATAATATTGCTTACTTTGAGTTGCACTTTCAACTGTAGCAATATCTGTCATCTGAGTATCGGGACTAGCCATGGTGGAAGTGGTACAGCTTCAGTAAAGCCACTTTGCAATGGCAAAGCTTATTCGGTTTACCTAGTTTTGAAAAATCGTTAATTTCGCCATGGTTTCCAATTCTAGCCCTATCTTTGGGATGATGTTTTGACAGCTTCACAATTGTATTGACTCTGTCAAGGCTTATGAATCACCAGCCAATGGCTGTATTGGTCAAGCTAGGACAGTTTTAGGGTCTTGACATTGTTGACATATGTTGTGAGATAATTCATTTTTGCAGAAGACATGGATCGAAAATGGCAATGCAATTTGTAAATCTCACTTTAATCCAGATGCTGAAGTTTTGTGATAGTATAAAGTGACACGTGGCATTTTGATATGCTAGTGCAAAGATGCCCCTTGCATGCACATTTTTAAGACTGCCATAAAATGCATAACAGCAGAACTGAATATTTTTGCTAATCCTATACAGTAAATATCGCAATCCCAGCACATGAAGCATCATCCACCAAAATTCGGTACAGGTTGCCACATTGGCATCCCAAATGGTTGTGGACCAACTTGTACAGGCTGAACTGGCATCGATTGCGGTACATAAATTTCCTTGCCATTATAATTTTGTCTCATAATCCATTGTTCATTAGTCATGACTGGATATTGGACTGGTTCAGCTCCGCCAATCCAGTAATTTCCTCGACCATTCTGATGAGACACTGGGATTCTGACTATGCCTTGAGATCCTGCTGGTTGGTTGGCATAGGAATTTCTTGTGATGACGTGGACTTGTCGCTTGATTGGAACAGTATGACCACGACCGATGACCAGGACCAGGACCATGATCAGGAAGAATGTAGATGTCATATCTGAAATTGGACTGAAGTCATAACTAGGCACATGCAATGCCAGAAACTGGTATTGCAACCAGTCATGATAAGTGTTCAGCATCGAAAAGGCCACATGATTATGCAAAGTTTATTACATCAAAACTAGATTGTTTGCATGCTAATGGCAGCAATGACTCATTACACGATGCCATTTTTGATACAAGTATCCCATCTTTCTTGCATTGATCCATAAATGCATGTAATTGTGGATTTATCCAAATGGACGATACGCCACTACAGGTGCATTATAGAATGTCTCAGGCTGAGCCACTCCTCCGTTCCAGTTTTGTCCAGGTTGCGATTGAACCACTGTAATTGGAGATTGCCTTTGCGGTTGAACCCATCCACCATTATTCTGCATCGCTTGACCATTCCTTGATGGCACCGATTGCAATTGCTGTTGTTGCTGATTTTGTACTGGCTGTTGCTGTTGCATTGGTGGATCTTGGCAATTATTTCCTTGTTTTGGTCCCAGCACACGTGCACCAGTTGGGACGCCGACTCCCAATCCACGACGCAGGCCCATACCATTGGAACCCACGTTCCCACCCCAGGATTTGAATCCGCCATTGTTAGGATTAAAACTATTTCCACCACCATAGAAATTCCCGAATAACTGTGGACCCCAGCCAACATTGGCGCCATAGTTCACGTTGTCTTCCAGGAGGACTGGGCATGGTTCACCAACGCCACGTTGGATGACTGTGACGTCACGTTTGGCTGAAAAAATCATGACATTTTTCATGTGGAAAGGCTCCTTGGTCTAGTTCGACCACCTTGCAGAACTGGGCCTTGATGAAAAAAACGTTAGTCCCAGCCCAGGGATTCGAACCTTGGCCCTCATATTCTGATCAAGCAAGCAATCGATTACAGCATCTGGTTACCTTTATATTTTTGCAGTAATTCAGTCAGAAAATCAGCATCGATTGGCCGATTCAATGGTACACAATAACCTGCAATAATTTCAACCCAAATCATGAACCTTCTGATTTTGACAACGATCATTCTTACATGTTTGAAACAATGAAATTATAGCACATAAATTGAATATCATTTTCATTTTAAAATTAGCCATCACACAGACGCCTCAACAATGGGAAACCGACAATTGAGTAAAAGTATACTTTTCAATACAGTCAGTTGGCAAATTCAACTTGGCAGGAATGATACCAGTTTCTTGAACCTGTACTTGGTTTATACACCTTTGCTTGGGGCGAAATAAACGCCTACATAATCGGCATCCTGGTTGGCACATGAATTGTTGGAAAAAAATGAAATTCATGCTCAGGGGATCGAACTCTGGACCTTGGTGCTGCAAACAGGTGTGATAACCCATTGCACCACAGAGGGTCATCATCTCTTTTTGGTGTACATGAGGGGTACGGTAGGTTTTTGTGACACCATAGAACAAGTGTATTTTTCACCAAATCAGAAAAGATCACAAATAATCAGCCAATCACAATACGACTATGCAAATGCCTATTTATAATTTCAAGCGAAAGTTTTAACATCCATTGGTGCCACTCTGGACAACCGAAACAATTTACCAGGCGCAATTTCTGCCAAAACGTTTCCAGTAGCCTCTTTTCCACAAAAAACTAACCTATATGCACTGGTACGAAACGCCCTATTGAACATCATGTATGGACCTATGGTCATCATAGTATTTATACAATATGTAATATTAGTGTAATTGGACAAAGTCCCTGCTTGGATTCCAGTAAAAATATCAGTAAAAATCGATATTATGAAAATGACATTTGGTATGACCACTAAGCAGAAATCGAATAATGCAACTGTTAGGAGGATCCTGGTCAATTTCAGTTGCTTTTTCTGCCTAGCAGCTTCATTAGCGTTATTATTCATTTTCCTAAATTGTTTCATGCCTTTATATAAACCTAGTAATGTGAATAAAACTGCTATTGATCCTCCAATAGAAGAGATCACACTACCGTACACCAAGTACGGTTGCCCAAATGTGCTTTGGTATCCGCAAAAGAGCGAATTCAAAGGTTGATACCACGTTAAATAAAGACCTGCAGAACAAGATACACTAACGCACAGATAATTGAATCCGACCATACGCCAAACCATCTTGTTTGTCCATTTCACACGATACCAATTCGGGAACATGAATACAGAGAATCTCTCCAAACCCACAAAAACCAGCATGACGCCCATACTTTGAAATGAGAATGGCATGGCTGATGGATAGATTCTCAATGCGCATTCGAATGCAGTGATCTTGTACGAATTTAAAATGGAGAAATTTACAACCCTGTATATGCCAGACACTCCGACACCAAATGCGCAGAGAAAATGGCTTATGGCTATTCCAGTGATGATAGCTGATTGCTTGAGTAATTTTCGATCAGATACGAGAACCAGCAGTATGAATGAATTGCAGATCATGCCGATTGTACCAACGCACATGTAAGCGTAGGCGATTTCGATGGAATTGCTACTGCTTTTCTTGTCTGCGGTGAAGTTGAGAGGAGCAGTTGTATTATTCATGGTAGGTCTAAGATCGCTGAAAAGGAAAGCATGCATTTGTGAGTGATCATTGCTCACTGCCTGATCAGTCTAGGTATACTGTAGACGAGGCTGTCACAGCTAAACATGACCCACCTGATCACAACGGCCTGGCTTACTGTAGATGAGAATTTGCACAACTCAAAGCCGCCCTTATCAGCAAGCTGATAACACTGACCGGTCAATTCAGGCAGGATCAGCTAATTGCCTCCATCAGAAACGCCTTAGGTGGCATGATAACTTTCTCTATGGGGTTGATTGAAATATTTTTAGTTCATACTTATCACTGTTGCTGCTTCGTCATGAAAAGCATATTAGTTTGGAAAAATGGATGGAAGTCGATTAGGTTATACGTATATGTAACAATGTGGTCAGAGCAGGATAGGAATATCATGAATAAAGGATACTGTGTATGTATGATAAGTGGACGGAAGTGCATTGATGCTCAGAGATCAGGAAATATATGCATAGCATATAATACATAACATGTAAGATAATTCTAAGAAAGATCATGGTCAGCAGGGCACCAGGAACTACTAGAAGAGCTAATACCTAGCTGCACCGATCAAAGGGTGGTGCCGCCATATTGTCAACATGAGAAAAGAGAATTTACAATTAGCCTGTACCTATCCGACTATGGAAATGAGGACATAGAAGCGCTTATCAAAGGTCAAGAATTAGC
>JAQIWJ010000744.1:0-16688 GCA_034695185.1 Discolaimus major
AGCATCAATTTTCAATGGAGTTCGACTAACGTTCAGTTACCTGAACCTGAATCATCGAAGTTTGCTGAACGCTTGGCCTTTTCCAGCTGACGAAAAGCAAGCAATATTGCAGATCCATGAGATTGCATAGAAAACATAATAAACAGTTATCATCGACATAATGATAGCAAAAATTTGATAATAAAATTGATTACACTAGAAATAATCATGTTTTATATTTTCACCATAATTGCGCATTCCGTTCTGTATTAGAATTTTCGTAACCAAACGAAATAGATCCCACGATCTCCGTGCGGTTACAGTAACTTTCCCGCCTTTCCTGTCTATGCTTCTCGTTTGTATCAGTTTGAAGCTTGGTATAAGCAGCGATACCCCTGACTAGTCTGCTATGTGCGCGCTGCTTACTGTAAGCATTTTCGTTATTTCGACGAAAATTCGACAATTTCACAAAAAGGCTGTCGTCAATAAGACTGATCAGTCTAGAAATCAATGGGCTGAAAATTCGAACATAATTTATGAAAACGGAATGTCGAAAAGGAAAGATAAACCTGCTTTCGCAGGTAAATATTTCAGATTTCATGCGAAAATTGAGTTCCTAGAAATCAGTAATTTCAGATTACAAGAAGAAAGGAAAACGATCGAAATGGGAACAATACGATCCGTCGTTTTCGAACGAACGCGACGACGATTGGTCTCGAGATACGGCTGAAAGCGGAGAAGGTAGGTGGCTTTTATTTTTGAAAATCATGTGAACTTTTTATAAATTGGAAATTTGGGGATTTTGCTCGAAAAATTTCTGGAATTTTGATGCCAGGTTTGAGCCAAATTCTGTGAATCCATGCAGGGTTTATTTGAGAAATCCGCAAGAATAAATTCGCACAAAATGCAGGCAGTTGTCATGGATTATAAATCCATGATTGCAAGATGTCATTTTTCACAAAATCCTCAATTTTAGCCGTGGAAGGCGCCGAAGCTCCAGCCGCGGCCAGTAGGAAATTAGTGGAACAAGGGGAAACGGACGAATTCGGCGCTCGGGATTATCGTCGAGATATGCCGTTGAAGAAGGATCACGAATCCCGAGCGTTGTGGGTCGCACCGGACGGGCATATTTTCTTGGAATCATTCTCGCCCATTTACAAACACGCCCATGATTTTTTGATCGCCATTGCCGAGGTAAGTGATGCTTGAATTTATTAAATGCGCTTGGGTGCTCTAAACGTTTCCCCGAGGGACCTACGTTTGTCCCAAACTGCTGGCCCGGAATTTAAAAAAGTGCATTTTTCAGCCAATTTGTCGACCGGAATTCGTTCACGAATATCAATTGACCCCGTATTCATTATACGCCGCCGTTTCCGTGGGATTACAAACCAAGGATATCATCGAATATTTGCAACGTTTATCAAAAACCAATCTGCCCGACGGGATTATGGAATTCATCAAGGTAAGATGACTTTTTCTCTCTGTCATGCATGCATGCGAGCATTACTCTAAATCATTGCTCATGAGCAATGCCGAGTTTAAAATCCCGCCAATTTTTTGCAGCTCTGCACAGTCAGTTACGGCAAAGTCAAGCTGGTATTGAAGCACAATCGATATTTCGTGGAATCCCGCCATTCGGATGTGATTCAAAAATTATTGAAAGATCCGAAATTGCAAGAATGCGTTTTGATCGGCGATTCTGGGAAACCCGAAGTTCGTACTGAACAAGCGACCACGTCGAAAATATCGACGCCCGGCATATCCAACAAAAGTGCAGAAGAGAAAAGTCAAGAAGCGAAAGCGGCCGTACCGGACGATATCAGTAAATATTACAATAAGATGGACGGCGACGAGGACGAGGATGAGGAAGCTATGAAGAATTTGGAAATATTCACGTTCGAAGCTAATCCGGAGAAGATCGAGGACCTGCAAAAACGATGCAGAGAAATCGACTATCCCTTATTGGCCGAATACGATTTCCGAAACGACACCATGAATCCATCGTTGGAGATCAATTTGAAACCGAACGCCGTATTGAGACCGTACCAAGAGAAAGCGTTGAGGAAAATGTTCGGGAATAGTCGAGCCAGATCCGGCGTCATCGTATTGCCTTGTGGCGCGGGAAAGAGTTTGGTCGGCGTCACCGCTTGTACGACGGTCAATAGGCGGTGCTTGGTATTGTGCAATTCGAATGTATCCGTTCAACAATGGAGAGCCCAGTTCAAGGTGAGTTCAGTTTTGAAATTGTACTTCTGGTGTAGTGGTTAGCACTCTTGCTTTCTGCTCATCAGACCCGGGCTCGATTCTCCCTGCCGGTATAAAGTTTTTGCGTATTTTGGTATCGCTGTTCCCTCGAGCGCTCGGTCAGGAGTTTGGAGCAGATGTAGATCAAACAAACAAAACAAAACAAACATCCTTATTTTCTTCTGGAACCATGGTCCCACATTGGAGACATTCCAAATTGCGCAATCCGAGATTACTCATGACGACGCTTTTCAGATGTGGTCAACGGCGGACGACACGAAAATCATTCGATTTACGCGCGAATCTGGTGATCGAGTACCCACTGGGAATCGATTGGAGGCTGCGTTCATTTGCATAACCACTTACTCCATGTTGGCTCATCAAGGGAAGCGATCGTACGAGGCTACGCAAATGATGGAATGGATCCGAGATCGAGAATGGGGTCTCATCGTTTTGGATGGTAAGATTTTGTCCATGATCCAGGTCGTGATCATAATTAGCGGGAATTAATTTCAGAAGTCCATACTATTCCTGCCAAAATGTTTCGACGCGTATTGACGGTTGTGAAGTCGCATTGCAAACTCGGATTGACGGCCACGTTGGTTCGTGAGGACGACAAGATCACCGATTTGAATTTCCTGATCGGACCGAAAATCTACGAAGCCAATTGGATGGATCTGCAAAAGAACGGTTATATCGCTCGAGTGTCGTGCGCCGAAGTGTGGTGTCCGATGACGGCCGAATTCTACAATTGCTATTTGGACGCGAAAATCAGCAGAAAGCTTCTATTGTCAGTGATGAATCCGAATAAATTCCGTATCACCGAATTCTTGATCAAGTATCACGAGCGGAGGAATGATAAGGTAAGATGCTTGGCCTGAATGTATTTGGGTGTAAGGTCCAGTTGGACCATAGATTGGTCCACCCTAATGTATGTGCATGGTCGGACGGGATGGAAATTCAAATTTCCCGCCCAAATTTTTCAAAAATTTGGTCAAACTCAAAAAATTGCGAAATTTTCCCGACTTTTGGGTAGGGGAAGGGGGGTCAGACATGCATTTTTCTCTAAAATTTTTCGGCCTATGGGTCAAACCCCCACTTGTCCATACATATCCACCCTCCTGTCGCAAGACTCAAGAACCCATATTTTAAGATTATCGTCTTCTCGGACAATGTATTCGCGTTAAAGAAATACGCTATCAAATTGGAGAAACCGTTCCTTTACGGCGACACGTCCCAAAACGAACGTATGCAAATTCTGCAAAATTTCCAATATAATCCGAAAGTGAACGTGATCTTCGTATCGAAGGTAAGGCAAAGCTATGCGTCCATCCAGTGGGTGCCTTGCTAAAATTGCGCAATTTCAGGTGGCCGATACTTCGTTCGATTTACCAGAAGCCAATGTATTGATCCAAGTGTCGGCTCACGGTGGATCCAGGCGTCAAGAAGCGCAACGGTTGGGTCGTATTTTGAGAGCCAAACGAGGAGCGACCGGGGAATTCAACGCGTTCTTCTATTCGTTGATTTCTCAAGATACGTTGGAAATGAGTTACAGCCGACGCAGGCAACGGTTCTTGGTGAACCAGGGATATTGTTACAAGGTGAGATATTTTGAAATTTGGCGCCTGATACAATTGCAAGCAGGTGTGCGTGCAATGCGGATTGCGCAATTGTGAAGAATATAATGCGGTTACATTTCAGGTTATTACCAAACTGGTCGGTATGGAAGAAGAGAATTTATCATACGGTACGAAGCAAGATCAGTTGGAACTGCTGCAGCAAGTGTTGGCCAGTTCGGACGCTGATGCAGAGGAGGAATTGGGCGGTGATGATGGCATCGATTATGGAGCTGGCAACCGGGGTGATGGAAAGGTATGTGATGCTTGGGAGTTTTTATATCATCAGCTACAATTGCCATTTTTCAGCTGCAACGCAAACGAGGCGATATGGGATCGTTGTCTGGTGCGCACAATTTGGTATACCAACAAGTGGATAAGAAGAAATTATTATCAGCCAATGAACGGCATCCATTATTCAGGCGTTTTCGTACTAAGTGATCAGATTGATGATCTGGCGATTATTTTGCCATGAATGAGGTGTCACTTTATGTTTGGGACATGGATGTAACAGTAAATTTCAATGATGAAATTTGGTCTGGTTGATTTGATATGATGCTCTGATAGAGCTTATATTTTGGATTATGAAATGATTGTCTATGGATGAATGTGCATATTTTTCAGGAATCAGTGGAAGAATGGCGAGAGTTGCTGTGGTAAGTGTGATGCAAATCAGCGCTGGATAATGCCGATCAAGAATATTTCAGGTCACAGGAGCGAATAAGGGCATTGGTTATGCTATCGTGAAAGGATTGTGTCAGCAATTCGATGGTATCATCTATTTGACAGGTAATGACCAATGTGATCAAGGCATGGATTGACCATTGTCCAGTGTGTGCAATGCAGTGATGGACACGGGTCAAATTTTTTGACCCGCCAGACCCGTGACCCGCCACGATCATGACCCGACCCGTTCATCAAAATTTTTTGTGACCCGGCCCGCATGGACCCGCGGGAAATTGTGACCCGGACCGTGACCCGTCACCAATTTTTGCATAAAATTTTTTAACTAATGTGAGAAATGACAAGCTGAATATTAAAAAAAGCATAAACTGGTGCTAAAATGAAAGCTTTTTGCATGAAAACATAACAGCATGCATTACATATGCTAATCAAATCATTATTGCTGCGCAAAAACAGTAAATCATTGACAGATTTTGGATTCTGTCTTGATCTTAGTTTAGAAATCCCAAGCCCAGCAGTGCTGGAACTTCTTTCAGATGGAGCACTTGTAGCAGTGATGGACACTGGTCAATTTTTTTGACCCGGCCCGACCCGTGACCCGCATGCTACTGACCCGACCCGTGACCCGTCCTGTGACCATGATAAATTTTTGACCCGACCGCCTAAACCCGCGGGTCACCCGCGCATACGGGTCAACCCGGCCATCACTGGTGCAATGGTGCAGACCATGGTCTGCGCGTTGCTGTAATGCAGGGCTTGGAATAGTCGTAGCATGGCTTGCTGCAAGCTGATCTGCAGCCAATGTTTGCTGATCACATCGCTGAACAATCCCCCATTTCAGCTCGCAATGAGAAACTGGGCCGAGAAGCATTGGAGAACCTGAAAACCGCCATTCCACACGCTTCGAAACGATGCAGCGATGTCAAATTCCATCAATTGGATATCGCCGATCAAGAAAGCGTCAATAAATTGAAAGATCATTTGCAAAAAGAACACGGCGGCTTGGATATTTTGGTCAACAATGCAGGGTTTGCGTTCAAGGTAAGCGTACTATGCTTTATGGATATCTGGTAAAATCGGTCGTTTTTCAGCAAGCCGCCACTGAACCGTTCGGTCATCAAGCCGAAATCAGTATTGCGATCAATTACTTCGGGACAAAGCGGTTGTGCGATGCCTTATTCCCGATATTGAAACCGCATTCCAGGTACGAATTATTGCGTTTGGTAGGCATAGGCTTACTGTAGCTGTGCTGAATGGCTACTGGATGCATGATGTTGACACAGCAGCATACTGTAGTTGGCACAGCAGCATACTGTAGTTGGCACAGCAGCATACTGTAGTTGGCACAGCAGCATACTGTAGGTGGCACAGCAGCATACTGTAGGTCCAGATGTCTGCTCCAGATGCATACTGTATCAGTACAAATTACTTTCTATTTCAGGGTGGTCAATGTTTCCAGTACAGTCGGCCTGTTCAAAAACATTTCGGATCAAAATATCAGGCAAAAATTGGCATCGCCTGATTTGACAGTGGATGAAATTGAATCGATATTGAACGATTTTATCAAGTAAGCTGTGGCTTTACCATTTTAGATCATGTATGCACAAGGTTGGGTTGGGGGTTTGAAATTCATATTTCCCGCTCAAATTTTTAAAAATTTGGTCAAATTTGCGCAATTTTTCGTCAAAAATTCAAATAATTGCGCAACTTTCCTGAATTTTGGGTGGGGGAGGGGGTCAGACGTGCATTTTTATTTTTCGATAACCGACCTGTTGCACATACACGTTTTGGATCTGCCCTGAATGAGTTCTTATTTCAGGTACGCCAAGGAAGGCACTCATAAGCAACACGGATTCCCAAATTCTGCGTATGGAATGTCGAAAGTGGGCATGACCGCGTTGACTTTGATCCAACAAAGGAAATTGGATAAGGACGGACGAGAGGATATCGTTGTGAATGCTGTAAGCATACATGGCATTGCCAAGCAAAAGTTAATTGGCTTTTATTTCAGTGTTGCCCTGGATATGTGGCTACGGATATGTCCAGTTTCAAAGGTCATTTGACGCCTGAACAAGGATCAGAGACGCCGTTGTATTTGGCGCTATTGCCTCCGAATATCGAGGATCCACGTGGTCGGTTCGTGTACAAGAAACGGATATTTGATCCGAATACTGACGGAAAGGTTTGGGATTAAATGATAATATGGAAAGAATGGCATGAATGATGAGGTGATAGCATGGATTATAGCGATATTCATTCTGGGCTTACTGTAGCTATTATGGGTATAGCATTGGGATTACTGTAGGCGCTGCCTTATTCAGCTTAAATCATATCAGATTAATTATATTCTTGCCATTGAATGATAAGGTGATTATGCGTGGATTTAGTGATATTCATTCATGGGCTTACTGTAGCTATAGGAATTAGCATTGGGATTACTGTAGGCGCTGACTTATTATTCTAGCCATGGAATGAAGAAGAATCCTTGAAGCTTACATTGCGCAATAATCAGAATATTCAAATATATTCGCTTCATCCGAAGCATGCCTTTGGAAATGCGTCATTGAAGAATTTATGCATGTATGCAAATCAGAAACCCCGCCCCTGTAATCCCTTATTTCCAAGTATCTAACATGCGTTTTTAAAACCTAATCGTGCATAAGTACATACTCATTGGAGGAAAGTTTCTCCTCAGGACCTGCGGCGAGTAAAAAGCAAGAACAAATACGAAATTCGTCTTTTAACTCGAACAGCCTTTAGCTATATTGAATGGAATCTTTTCATGCTATTTGTTTTTGGCCCTTCTGCAAAGGGGGCATTTTGTCCAATATCTTTGCAGGAAGGGGGAAAAAGCATTCTATCATAAAACGTCATAAAAGCAACCTCGTATAATCATGTTGAAATTGAGGGGGAAAATGCACCTGCCTTGATATATATCCCTTGTGCGGTGGATTTAATGAAGCTGCTTTTATCAGTGCCAACACGGAGCTTGGGCCAAGGGCAGTCGATATCTCTGTTTAATAAGGATACGCTTGATTAAGCTCGGAGAAAAAGGGCAGCGAGTAAATGTAGTGGAATAATTTGTTATTCCAATTCTCTCAACCTCCGTTCGATGATGACAAGGGGCTTGGCGAGGAAGTATTTCCCCTATCCCTGCCCTCGGGTCGTGTTATATCGATGAATGATAGATGAGAATCGGGCATTATTGATTTATCTCCCCCCCCCCCAACTTACGGTTAGTTATTTTGCATGAGAAACAAGGCGGAAGAGAAAAATGAGCCACTTTTGCCTCTCTCCACCCCAACCTCGGGAGATTTTTCTTTAATATACAAACCCTGTCTTGGATGTTGGAAGAATTTTGAAGAGTTTTTGTCAATAGCTAAAACGCGTCAGCACGAATTTCACCACCTCAACACCCGAAGGACGATTGGAAACACTCAATTTTTTTCTATCCAACCCAAACGTTTTCCGAACACTTGATTAAAATGCATTTCCCTCGGCTTCTTCCGCACGACACGCCAAACCTCAACCCTTCGGAGAAAATATTCACCAGTAATGGGTGATTGAAAAATATTTTCAGGATTCAAACAACGACCCTATTTCGAATATATGTGTGCGTAGATATTTCGATATTTGATCATGTCCGAATTGCCTCTTCGTCATACTGATCGGGAACAAGTGAATGGGAAACTTTTGGAAAAGTATAAACGCTTGCGAAATTGCGCAATGCGCATTGCGCAATGCGATGCATATGCGAGATTTTTTTACAGTTCCGGCGTGGATGATCGCCAAACGGACGACGGCGTACAGATCGTCAGGCGAGGTCGGAATGGCAGGAATCGATGCACGAATTTGGAGATGCGATTGACTTGGGTCACCGTATTATTACTCTTATTATCAGTGACATTACTCGTCACGATTTGCATGCTTTTTATCAAAAGTAAGCGCAGCAGATAGATTGCGCGATTCTTGAATCTTGGCTTTTTTGAAATGTGAATACGATCAAGAAAATGGGGCCCGAAATCTTCAGCGCATTGCGCAATGAGTTACCAACCTAGAATATTGGCATTTGAATTGATCAAAAAGTGTGCGACCCGAAATTTTAGCACATTGGCTTCATTTTGTATGATAAATTTCACTGTATATTCATACAGTGGTCAATGATATTGATTACAGTTCACGTAACATTCTCATACAATTAGTGTGGAAAAATATGTCAAAGTTTGATCATGATTCTCCGATTTGCTAGTGACTGGTGTCTTTTACACCTGTCTTACTCGAAGGACATTCGCGAATTCAACTGTTACATTTTTGGACTGAGAATTTGCATATATCATTTGAGATGTTAAATAATATTTGCCTGCAATGAGGAAATTTCTGCATGAATTTAGAATAATGTAGGTTCAAGGTCTCGTGCTCATGTGCCCACGTGGGCTTAAAAAATCGATGCAGTATCACAGCGGTCAATTTTGAATATAGGCTATTGATTTTTGGCGAACATTCAGATACCTTGAATTTGGAGTACTGTAGTTTCAAAGGCCTCAGGCCCAAGGGCCGTATGGCCTTACAAAAATCGATACAGTCGAAGCCGATCGATCAAAAGCCTCGACTCAATCGATTTTTCTTCAGAATCCGACGTTTGCATGACCCAACATTGTGTGAAAACAAGCGCCGCATTATTGGCATCCATCGATCCCAATGTGGATCCGTGCGAGGATTTTTACCAATACGCATGCGGGAATTGGGTTCGGAATCATCCCATACCCGATGATCGAGCGTCCATATCCAATTTTGAACAGAGGCAAATCGATTTGGAGCATGCATTGAGACGTATGTATCCATTGAGATCAGGGCCATGGGCTTTGGGGACTGAAGCCCCCTCCGACCCTGACCAACGGGTCCCCTGCTCTTTTTGGTCTAGCCCCCTCCAACGGGGCTTATGGCCAGGCCATGGCCCTGATGGCCCTTTATAGCTCAATCGGTACAGCAGTTGCCTACCAACCCGGCCCCTGGGTTCGAGCCCAGCCAAAGGCGGATATTTTTGCCTTTTTCCCCATGCGAAATGCGAGCATAAATTTTGCAGAAATCTTCGATAACCGAACGAAAGAGAATAGCGCGGCGTTTGAGAAAGTGAAACAATTCTATCGTCTTTGTACGAATGAGACTCAATTGGACTCCAAATGGAGATCCACATTGGATGAATACTCGCGAAAAGTCGGCGGATGGCCAGTGGTCACTCCGAATTGGAAACCGCCGACTTACGGTATTGAGAAGATTTTCGCTACTTTGGTCTTGTATCATTCCGAAGAGAGTATATTCAAGTTTTCTGTGGGCCCTGACGATAAAGCGTCTGATGAGAATGTCTTACAGGTATGAATATGCAAATTTCAAAATTTTCAAATTTCAAAATTTTCAAATCTGCGTGTGCAAATTTTCGCAGATCGATCAAGCCACACTTATGTTGGGCGTGAAAGATGCATACACCAGTCCTGAATCGGCCGACGAAATAGCCGCGTATCGTCGATTAATGATCAGTACTGTCACTCATATGGGCGTGAAAGAGGAGGATGCTAAGCGGGAAATGGAGAAAGTTCTGGAATTCGAAACCGAATTAGCTAAAGTATGCAAGACAGGTCAAAAAAACTGAAGATTGGTAGAGGGATTTGAACCCTCTTCTCTGAGCTGAGTCGATCTCATACCACCTGCACTATCCAATAATCTTATCGTAATCTTATCATTGCGCAATTTTGATATGGAAACCATTGGAATCGATTCTTTGTGATCGATTTAACGTAGCAGATTTTTGTAATAGCCCTTCAAAGATCACCAGACAAAAGTTAAAATAATTACCTGCAGGGGGATTTGAACCCTGCAATCTTGACAAGCATGCTAACCATTGCACCATGGTTTTTAACCATGGTCCCTGACATACTGTAGCTTAAATTCCAAAATTTCAGGCAACGATTTTTGATGAAACCAGAATCAATACAGCATTGATTTATTGGAAATTGAACCTTAGCGAATTGACTATTGAACTTCCCAATGTAAGCAGTGCTGGCAAGATTTTTGAATTTTGAATTACCATCATAAACAACTGGAATCATAATATCGATTTTCAGTTTAACTGGACAGAATTCCTGATCACTCTATTCCCCGATCGACAGATCGATCAGTCGTTATTAGTTGTCATATATTGCAAGGAATATTTGCAAGGCTTGAATAGCTTGATACAGAATAAGAAATTCGATTTGAGGTGAGTGAATATCGGCACCAAAATTCAGGTTCATTGCGCAATCAATGATCACATCATCGATTTTTGCAGGGTAATTTCGAATTACCTAATTTGGCGCTGGTTCGCCCGTTCGGTTTTACCATACTTGCCCAATCCGTTCGCGAATGATTATTATGAATTTCAAACTTCATTGGGGCGTAAGTCCAGGTTACCGTGCAAAAATTTATTGCGAATCATAGAAAATCTTCGAATACAGAATTACAAGTGCCCCAATTGCGTTGGCATGGATGTGTGAAATTGACGAATACGGTTTTACAAGACGCGACTGGAGCCATGTACGTGCGGCATTATTTCGATCAGAAATCGAAAAAACATGTGAGTCGGAAAAAGTGAAAAATTGAATCACCCTGCCGGGGAATTGAACCATGGACCTCGCACGCGCCATAGCCGAGCATGCTACCAATTAGACCATAGCCCAGAAATTGCGCGATAATCTTGCAGGCGTCAGAAATGATCAAAATGCTGATGGATTCGTTCGAGGAATTATTGGAGGAAAACGATTGGTTGACACCGGACGCTAGGAAATTGGCCGCGGAAAAAGTACAGTAACACTGGCGTTTTGAGAATTCGAATTCTGCAAATCGCCTTTGTTGAAGGCTAGACGAATGCTTTTGAAAATCGCATACCCCGATTACTATATGAACGTTGGCGAAATCGATCGGGTTTACGAGAATTACGAATTGCACGATGAGGATTTCTACAGGAATAAATTCGAATTCGAATATCATAATAACAAATATTCATTGGATCAATTGGGAAAACCAGTCAACAGAACGAAGTATGCGTTTGAGCAATAAGCCAACATTGCGCAATGCACTGCGCAAGAGCGAAATTCAAATTATTGCGCAATCATAACAGCCAACATTGCGCAATGCACTGCGCAAGAGTGAAATTCAAATTATTGCGCAATCAGAGCGAACAGCGGAATTCGAATATTTCAGATGGGAAACCGGTGTGGCCGTTGTGAATGCATTCTATAATCCGAATGCGAATGAGATCAGTAAGCACAAATGGATTTTTCAAATTGCGCAATCTCTAATGCCGACTTTTTCAGCGTTACCAGCGGCCATATTATTACCAGTATTCTTCAGCGATACTTATCCATGGTCGATGAATTTCGGCGGTATAGGCGTTGTGATTGGTCACGAAATCACGCATGGTTTCGATGATAAGGGTAATAATACTTTGATGGGCCAAAATTTTCTGATAGTTTCGATGGGCTAAATATGCATATTTTTTATTAGGTCGCCATTATGATAAGAATGGCAATATTCGGGAATGGTGGGATAACGGTACGGTACACAATTTCGAATCTCGCGCCAAATGTATTGAGGATCAATACGGGGATTATGAATTGAAATTGAACGAGGGGAAAATCAAGGCACGTACATATGATGCCACGTAAATTGCGCAATTTGAAATGAGACTTTTCAGATCAATGGAAAAACCACAAAGGGAGAGAATATTGCTGATAATGGAGGTTTGAAACAAGCTTTCAGAGTAAGATTAAGCTTGATCAAGCGATACTGACATACAGTAACCGGAAATTTTTAGGCTTACAAGAATTACGTTTCCAAATACGGTCATGAACAGAAATTACCCGGTTTGGAATTCTCGCATGAGCAGTTGTTCTTTTTGAACTATGCACAAGTAATGGAAATTTAAATTCAAAATTCAAATTCTAATCAGATATCATTGCAGATTTGGTGCGGGTCAATGAATGACAAAGAGGCCATGCGAAAAGTGAGATCCAGCGTTCACAGTCCAGGACCCATAAGGTAACTTTTGAATTCGCAGAAATTCCGAATGAGTCAATTTCGAATCTTTTCTAGGGTCCTCGGTCCATTATCCAACATGAAAGATTTCTCCAAAGCATTCAAATGCAAAGTCGGGTCTAAAATGAGTCCAATCGCAACGAAACAGTGCAAAGTATGGTGAAAGGGAAAAAATAGATTTTTATCTCCATATAGTGATATCCGAAAGTACAGTATGCTTTCTAACATATTTATCAAAGGAACTGGCATTTCCTTTCATGATTATGAGCTTTTCATAATGCTTATGTTTCATATGTATGACTGTGAATTTTATGTAGCTAATTATCTGTGTAGGTAGGAAGAGATTATTTTGTACCAGACCTGCTTTCTAGTCCAGTTATTTGAATGTAATTTTTTATGCAATTTGTATCTTTGTTTGTATGGATTGTGAAATCGTATATTTACAGTATTATCGAAGTAGTTTTGATCAATTGATCATGCTCTATCGCCTAGTGCTTCTAAGATCGGCCAGAAATCGATATTTCGAAAATCGATATTACTGATCAAGTCCGTCTATATTAGCCGGATATCAAAAGGAAGATGATTTTTACAATCAACATGCTTATATACACCAGAAAATCAGCATCATTTGGTTCATAAATTATATCAATATCGATCTTCGAAATTTCAATATGCCTATCAGCAGCGTGTATTTTTTTAAGCTTTGATGAATGATTATTTTACAAGGAAATAAATCTAGATTAGGCATATAGATATATTTTCCAGTATAATCGAACATGCTCTATCGCGTGGCGTCGTCGAAATTGATAGATCACGCTTGTATCAGAAATCGATAATTCTGATCAACTTTTGAACGATATTCAAATTTAGCGCAAAGACGTTATAAGTAGCACCACATATTTGTCTGCTAAATGCCGCCAATGTCAAAAATTCCGGTTGCCATGGCATTAATTATCTCAACATCGGTTCAATGATAATAGCGATCAGATCGATAGAATCTGCTGATTATTATAAAATTCCAATCCGCTGTGAATTATCTGCTGGTTCAGAAGTATTATTCCGTTTTGCTAATATTCACTTCATCAAGGTATAATCCTAGAATAAGAATTAATGAAAAAATCACAATAAATCCCCAATTTTCAGGAATATCCAAATCATGGCCACTAATGATGCGACATACGTGACCGCGTTAACTTATTTATCATCTCAATATTTGCATCATGCGGCGCAGTATTTGATCTTCACTCGGCCAGTATCGGGAAAATCTAATGAATTGGAAATCGGCGCAACCGATGGATTCGACAGGATGTTTCGAAATAATTTCGCATGGGATAAAGTGAAGAATACGATTGGAGAAAAATTATCCAATGATGTGGTCGTTGGAAGAGTCAGGTGAGCTTGGGTTACTGGATCTATAAACGGTTGAGAGCCTATGGCTGGCATGTTCTAATAGTACAGGGTGAGCATAAAGAAACTTCACATCCTTCAACATGGCAAAAACCGGTTTTTGGTGAAGTTTCTTTATGCTCACCCTGTATATTGAGTGCTGTAGGTTTATATATAGATAGCACGGCAGGCAAGGATATAATATATTTGGTTCTGATAAGGGTATAATATATTGCATGTACAAGTACAGTATACCATTTACAACATACTGTATACAGTAACTGTACAGTACTTTACTGCACAGTGCATAATCAAATTATGCATATTCGTGCATAAGCTGTACACAGCTAAATATTCACAAAAATTGGAACATATCTCCTAGCTGATTATACCAGCTGTGCAGTATACTAACCTACAGAAAATCAGTATCCCCTTCCTTTCAGGGATGCATTCCAGAAATCTCAAGTTCGCCTTCGCGATGCAGGCGTCAAATTACAAGTACTGATCGGTGGCGATGAGAGGTGCGTTTTCGAATTGTACGAAACTCCAGCACCGGATGTGCGTTTGCAAAGTCAACGTATATTATTCGCGTTGGCCGGCCGTTGTATGGAATTGCGCAATGAACTTCACGTGGCCAAAGGCGGGGAAGGCGTTGGAACGTCGGCTGAAGAGGAGGCTCACGTTGAACCCAAATCGAGCAGACGTCAGAAAGTGGATTTCTCCAAAACCAGTATCATCAATCCAGGGACGAAACGTAAGAGAGCTGCTACTGGATTGAAATATGATTGAATTTGGATCATCGTTCTGGGATAGTTGTGCTTATTTTGGCGATGGGTATACTGTAGGTGTGCCTATGCAGTATGATATACTGTCGAGTGGATGTATACTAATGCATATGCGGATGTGCAAGAATAATATAATTTTTATTAATGCAAATTGACAAGTTTTTGTGTCACTGAATGATCTGGTATGTCCAGTCATATATTTTTGGTACAATCATCGATATCTTCTAATGTGCGCAATGAAATCATGATAAGATTAACGAATGGGGTCAGTGGAGTCCATAAATCATGTTCCAAATGTTCCACTGTGTTCAGTTCATCTCTGAAAGAATGCCAATGCATATCACATGGATAATGGAAGATTGCGTTGTGATTACTGTGGATAATGCCATGTCTAATCCCATGTCAGACTAAGTAATGACCATTCGATTCATTCCGTTCTTTCTGCCGATGACATTTGGATTGATGCTCTGCCACCCACCCTCCCAGCCAAACCGTCCAATACCACCCCACATCGACTGTGACATTGTGATAAGGATTAGAGAGATGAGATAACCAGTTTGTCCAGCATTTGATGTTGTTATTTGAGATAGCAGCACTAACATGCAAATTTTTGCCAGTGCCAACACGTGTCATGCGATTACAAAATCTGTGGACTGATGAGATGAATTTGAAATCATTGCCGGCATTGCAATTTTGCCATGCAAGAATAACCATCTGTGATCATGTATTGCATCCACCCAACCCAGTCATGCAAATTCAGATCCCACCCACCATTGCAATTCCAACCACCCATTCAACTACCCGCCCAGGACCCGCCCACAAGGTCCATCCTCCCAATCAGCTCTGTGACAATGCAGAGCCAACCGATTTCATCCAACCCAATCCAGGATCGGCCCCAAACGCCCCATCTTCCCAATCTAATCTGTGATTCTGCTGAAGACCTGCCCTTCCAATCCATCCACCCAGGTTGGAGCCCTCCTGTCCAGCCTGCGACCGCTCCAAACAGACCCACCCACATTCTTCATTGATGCTATTTCTCTGATCGATAGTATTTACCAGTGTCCATTGATCATTGCTAAAAATGAGGGTCTTGACTATTCACGTTGGCATGGATCAGTCCAGCAGTAACATCTGGATCACTGCCAAAATGTACCAAGAATTTCTGGCACAGTTCAGATGTGTCAAAATCGTGAAAAACCATCGATCGATAACATTTTGAACTAACCTGATAATTGATCTTTCAGATCAAGTGAGGATTTGGAGTTGATGTGCCATCAAGATTGTGGTTAGGAGTATTCCATGATGGACAGAACCATGCAGATAAAATCGATCCATAAACACAGCTTCACATTACATCTGCGTATGATGGCTGAAATTCTCGTCCAACACAGGCCTTATATATCTACATTCTGTATGCTTATGCGTCCAAAGATCACGCACCTTGACCATTCGCCTCACGTCCCTATTGTTTACGCAAGTGGTCCAGGACCTCTCGGATTCCTCGCCAGGAATCATGGGTCACGACATTCGAATCGTGACCATCCGCAATATTTGTGAATGAAAAATAATCACCCAAATAAACGTCCATGCTTTTTCAGGTACAAAATTTTTTGTATAAAAAGGCAAAGGATGACAGAGTAGAGGTATCAGTTCTTTCATTCCAAAATATCCTTTTCTATTGAAAAAAACCTCGTTGTATTGTGAAGAATGAATTGCATCGCTTTGGTTGTGATCTTGGCCATTACCCTGCCGATTGCTTTTACCAGACCAACGGAAAGTGAAGAAGCTAGCAATGATTTGGCTGTCCTAGTCGAAGGTATGGTTTGGGATTGATTTCTGCCATGTTTCAGTGGTATTTGCAGAAACTTGCAGAACCAGTGCAATTGCTGAATCTTAGCATTGCAGAAACTGCAAAGTTGCAGAAACT
>JAQIWJ010000745.1:0-16659 GCA_034695185.1 Discolaimus major
TTCTATCCTTTTTTGCGCGGAGGAATCAATTCTTTTCGCGGTTACTGTTTTGCGGCGGTTTTTATTCTTTTTTGCTTAGGGAAGTAAATTACGGCCAATCCTAATGGAGTATAAACCCGGCTTAAATGTGAAATAGGTTTGCGGGGAGGGAATTTAAACATTGGTTACCGCGGATGTGTCTATAATCATGGATTTTTTAGCGTAATTATGTCAGGAAAATGTTTGCATTCTTTCTTTTCCATGTGCAAAGCAACCAATTTTCCTGTATGCACTGAAAGACCAGATTGACGATCGGAATGTCACGTGAGAAATATCACCTATTCAAATCCACGTCTTGAATTGTACAGATTTCAACAATATTCGAAGTTTATAAAAGTTGACCCCACAATTTGGCATGGCCATTTTTATGGAAGAAAAACGTCGAGATACATGCTGCGATCTGTAAAGTAATTCGTGTCGTTTCCATTTCCGAATCCAATAATCGAATTTCGCAAATTTCTATTTTCCTATCCTTCAGCACATGATCTTTGATTAGCGATATTTCTATGGAAAAATAATGGTACACAAAGCATGTGCATATATTTTCCTGTATAATCGACCACGGAGAATCGACTGGCGTTGTCGAAATCGATCGATCAGGCCTATATTAAAAATCGATAATTTTGTTTTGAAATATCGATTTCTTATCAACATAATCATCGCCAACAGATAGAGTATGGTCGAGTTGCTGGAAAACATGCTTTTACGATACGGATTCGTGCTATCGTTATCGAGTAATCAGCGATAAAATTCGGGGTATACTGTAACCGCTATGATCCAAGATTTTTCAAACTCTCTCTCAAGCATAATAATGACGAGATATAAATATAAAGATGACAAGTTTTTCCAATAAGATAAATATTCTGATTCTTTTGGCGTTGTCACATTTCAAATATCATGCATTTTTAACAATTCGATCGGAATTATCGATTTCCTAAATATCGATCATAGATCAATTTTGACGTGACCACTAGGTAGAGCGTGATCGACTCTATCGAATTGCATGTGTGGATCAGGTTTATCGATTGATTAATGCCTTTGGGATGAGGTCCGAAAGTTCTGAAGTGTATGCTAAATTTTGGCTTCCATTTTGCATGCCATGGCATACTGTAACCGCTAGAATCGAAAAATTTCAAACCCTCTCCCAAGACCATTTTTGAAGCAAAATTATGCATGTAAAGATGAATTCCGAGTTGCGAGAAAACAGAAGAAAATGATGCAAGCGAGAGAAGACTAACTACTCAGCAGTTAATTTACAGAAGCGAAGAATGAACGATCGCGTTTTGGATATAAAAATGCCTAAAATACGCACTTGAATGACTTCGATTTTGTCCAAAATACCCTCATGTGGTCAATCAAGGCCGTTAGCCCTGGGCATAGGAAACCTGGCCGGGCATTTTCTTGAGTAGCAATGATCAAATTCCCAAAAGGCATTTCTCCCGATTAAGTGTCAATAAAAGAACAACAATTGCTCATTTATTCTCTCGAAATTGTAGCTAAAACCTAAAACGCCATTGGAGGCCTAACTTTAGAGAACGGCTGGACTTGAGATTAGTCAGTTTGAAAATACGATGCACGGTGTGTGAAGTGCATAAGAATGGATACAGGTAAAAGGCGATTGGCTTGCTCAAGACTCGGATGCGAAGTAATTTTTAAATTAGGAAAACGTGAACAATTACTCGGGGAAATCAATAAATTACTTGCGCATATTTCACAGAATTGTGAGTATTTTTGAGCGTGGGCCCTCAGCCAATTGGTGGGTGACTAATTGGAGGTTTCGTTTAGTAGCCACGGTGCAAAGCTTATTGAAACTTAACCGATCGTTGCAAGATGCTGAAGAGATCAGTGATAAAATGAAGGAAACAACCGTCTTGCTGAAACGATTGCTGCCGTCGGTTCAATGCTTACTGACCGCTCCGGAGCCGCCGTGCGAAGACGGCCGCGCTTATTGGTGGCTCGAACGTGAAGGTGTGAATAGAGAATTCGAATCGATCCTGGCCAATTTCCGAAATACGCACGCCCTTTGGCATCAGGCTGATATGCCGGTTAGTGAAAATATTGTAGTGGTCGAAAATCCCTTTTCACAATGCAAATGCAGATCTGGATGTTCCAGTTCAGCAATACAGCATAGTACTGTATTGCATGAATTTTACGGTCATACTGTAATGGCCTCCGAAACCAGCTGATGCATTGAAAATTTTCCCTAGGCAATTCCAAGCAACGCATTGGAAAGTATGGTTGCGTATGAAAAAGAGTAAACCACCTTCCGAGGCCCTATTTGTTTTTAGCATGATAATACGGAATTTCTAGATTATCCGATAAAATGGAGCATAATATCCATTTACGCACTTCATCTCTGGTAATGCGATGGTCAAGTTTTTTCTAGACACGCTCCATTTATCATCGTATTCAAACAATTCCCATGTGCAATTTCAGCAAACATCGGCCACTGAAGCTGGCAGGAAAGAGAAAAAATTGAGCAAACCTTCGCCAGCATCGGTTCGTGGACGTTTTGATGCGACGGACGTGATGGAAACGAGTAGGTTAATGCCGAAATCGGCTGCAAAAATCCATGTACGCCGACCATTAGCTTAGGCTTCCACGTCAGAAGCTGAAACTTGGGCCCCTTTTGTTTCAGAAAAAGAAAACCGGATGCTTCGTATCCTAATACGAGGTTTTGGTTTTTCCTCCATGACTGAATGGATTTATTCACACTTGTTCAAAAAATTATACAGTATTAGCATTTCGGTCTACTGTAGCCGTATGTAAACAAACGGTGTGAACACACCGCTTGAATTTTTCTCAAGAAATTACGCAATAATGCTTGCGTTCGAGCTGGAGAAAAAGGCGTGCTGGGACATATAAATTGCAAAGCAGCATCTTTAAAGGCCGGTTCACGATAGAGAAAGCGGGAAAAAGGGACTATGTCAATATGACATCATTGACAGCGTCCCCCTTCGGTTCGTGTGCTGACCTATGGTCACTCACTGCCCGCACAGGCAGCCAGGGCAGCCAAGCTGTCAAGGGGATTTTGTTTTGATATAGTCTATTTTTCCCGCTCATCAACCGTGAACCGGTCTATTACGGGGCCCTCTTGGATTTTCGACGTTGACTGTATTCGGTGTCAAAATTTGGGAGGCGGTGCTGGTTTCGCACCAGTCCTCCTCCTCCTCATCCACCATGCCTATTAGTTGATATCGATGTTTGGAAAAGTTCCAGTCTATTCAAACATAATCTCAGGGATTGAGATTTATGCGGAGGGGTTACTTTTTCATCTCTGCTTTCAAAAATTCTCCTCAATGCTCACGTCGGATGGGATGGGAAAATGCAGCCATTCAGATTTTGGCCGATGGAGGATAAGGTACCTTCGTTGCTGAAAATATCCGACGTCAGTCATCGTGATTTTGGATATCATTTGATCCGGATATACCTTGGCTAACGGATGATCCGGTTACAGGAAAAGCCAAAACGATTCTCATCAACGGAATGAGTGCTTCCAATTGTTTTGCTGGTTTCTTTCGTTTTCCTCATGAATCTCTTGTAAAATTTCAAATTCTCAACTCCTTGTTTTGTTTGATCTACATGTGCTCCAAACTCCTGACGGAGCGCTCGAGGGAACAGCGACACCAAATACGCACAAACTTTATACCGGCAGGGAGAATCGAACCCTGGTCTGATGAGCAGAAAGCAAGAGTGCTAACCACTACACCATCATAAACGCAATTTTGAAGGGCGGGACATTGATTCTTGGTGAATGGACCATGCTGATGCCAATGGTGGCGTCAGAATCTGCATATTTCGCACACACAAAAAGTTGATCGTACTGATCAATTTTGGAAAGATCGATATTCGATCAATACAAATGTGAACCATTGCGTCCAGATTGGCCGATTATGCCGGAAAATATATTCATATGCTGAGCGAAGCGATTGCCATGCTCATTCAAATTGCGATTGCGCAATTTCGCTTGAATTTCAAATTTGATATAATTTTAATTACGCCCGTATCGGCATAGAAATTCTTCGTTTAGGAATCATTGTATTTCTATCCTCAATGCTTAGAATGCTTTCGGTTTCGTGTAACATTGGACAGGCGTGAAGAAGCAATTCTTGAAATTCTTCCTCGAACGTTCGAAATTCTCCACGTTATTCTCCAGATCGTTCGATCTTTGAAATTCGTAATCGCCCAGCAACGATCGTTTGATCATTCTACGCTTGAATCTGCAAAATTGCGCAATGCATTTCAGATGCATCTGTTTGAAAAATTGCGCAATGTGGAGTATGGGCGGGATGGTCCCGGGTTCGATCCCCAGGCAAGGGTGTGGCTTTTTGCCTTTTTTGGACACACTGATAACGGATGGAATCAGCATCGGCGATTATTCCCGAACCCCTCCGAGAAGTCAGTGCCTTTAGCGGTTACAGTAATCCACTTTTCAAACTTACTCAGCCGCATGTGGATGTTGAATGGAGGCGGCCATATTCACGGATCCCATATCCATGATAAGAACGAATAGGAGAATACAAACGATGACGGACATGATCAGATCCAAAATTATCCCACTACCTTTTATCGAGAAAGAATTTTGCAACTACTGGATTCGGAAATAATTGAATCCTCCAATCGAGCGTGCTCGTATTTATTTCTCATTAGGGGATCGAGAGGGATGACAAATCCGAGGCTATCATCAACCATAAATCCGCCCCTTGATATGATTGATAGCCGTGTGGAATTGGAATTTCATCTCTCGAGATTCGAGCAAAAACCAGTTACCCTGGATTCCGACTCTGTTGATTCCAGAGTCCGGATTGAAAAGTCGGAATGAGCAAATCTCCCTCGATTCGATTGACGAGCTTATTCCAAAGCTTCTCTCATCACTCGCAAAAACAACTTTAACCGCCGAGCCATAAAAAAATCCATCAGACATTGGAAGATTTGTCAAATGAACATGTATTTCACACGATGAAAAGCAAAACTGAAAGATCACAGCTCTTGGAAAGCGAGCTATAATAGTCACCAATCCAATACAAGCAAAAGGAGCCTGATATTCAGTCTCATAAAACAGTACACGCATAATCCAAGGTCAAATACAGTCCGCATATAAAAAATGGAAACGAAGTTCGAATACAGAAAAAAGAAGCTAAAGCTGCACAGTATTATCCTAGCATACACCTAAGCTTAAAACCATGAGCCTATGGCTGATAATAAGAATAAAACGCGTAATTCCGACAATGATACTACCAAAAAAGGATTTCAAGTAAAAAGAAAGCAAGAAAAAAATCAGTCAATCAAAAACGACGTTCAATATTGCATACATTTGGTCAGGCCTAACAAGAAATGAGAATAAATTACAGAAGTCGCAAGCCAAAAAACATGCTCCATGACATGGAGAACAGAAGATACAAGAAAGGAATAAAAAAAACCACGATCGCATCAAATGTCAGTTCTATTCCAAAAAATGGCTCTCAAAAAATTTGGCTGCACATAACAGCATCAAAAAAGGCTCTTCTTTACACGAAAAATGTAGACATGAAGAAATCCTGAGGATAACCCGTTTCCTCATAAGAACCATTAGCATTTAGCACTTCGAAATGCCAAAAAAGTAAATCCAACTAATGAATAACAGTCACGCGATGATATTCCCTCTCACAATCAAGGCTCAGGCGAGTAAATTGAATCCGACCGTTTTATCAAATGGACGGTACTCACCTTGAGCAGCCCTGCCAAAACTTTCGTTGGCCACAGCGGATCCATTCTCCAATAATCGATACGACTCCGTGATCAAATCGCTTCCGGTCGATCGCACCTGGCCGTGATCAATGAACATCGTGCTGAGCGGGAATGACGGCGATTCGTTTGGTTGAGGATCGATATCCATCATTTCCGGTTCCGAAGTTCGGCAGCTAGCCAATTTCCACGAATTCCCGTCGGCCGACGAATACTGATAACAAACGGAAGCTCGTTCGGAATCTCCGCTCTCTTCCAAGACGTCCACTAATAAAGATCCGACCGCGAATCGCGTTTCAGCTTCCGTAATAAAGCTCGAATCGAAATCGTTGGCCTCGTCCGGCATACGTCCAATATTTTCAGCGTCCGTAAATGAATTGTCGTTACTGTCCATGATTCGGTGATCGGCAGAAGAAATCGATGAATTCCCAGTCATATCCACGTCGTCGTAAGCCACATCGCATGAATTCTCCTTTTGGAGGCAGCGTAATAAATTGAAGATCAATACGGATTTTCGCAATGAACTATCGCGTCGTGTCGGTCGATTTAAGTCGTGTAATTTCAGTACAGTCAAATCGAACATATCTCTTTTGGTTCGGTAAAATTCGGGCGACGAAGAACCATTGAAATTCTCGTTACTGATTTGGCGACGGAATGCCACAGCCATCATAATTCGGGAATGTCCGTGAATTTGCGATAAAATAAATTTGGCAAGTTCGTATTATGGGAATCAACCAGAAGATCCTTTCGATGTCGTGAAACGCACCTGAATTCTAAAATAGAGACCATATTTTGATCAATCGACGTAAAAATCGATTTTAGCTACGTCATTATTCTAATCTTGGGTTTTATTGGCGGAACCCAGCTAACTACGCGAAGCAGGAATAGTATCCATCCCTTCCATGAACCCCCATTCAATATTATTAATGAGAAGTCAACCATCACGATAGTAAACAAAATGAAATTTTCATGTAATTTGATCAGCTGACAATGGATGAATGAAATTTTCCTGCCACTCCCTCCTCCGCACATGATCATGCTGCCTTGATATAAGTAGCTTTGTTGCCAGCCGACGTCGTCTGCTGCGGACCGCTAAAAATTTCCAGAATCGATTTCCACGAATATTATCGATAAGCAAGCTGATTTTGGAAATATTCAGGATGATTTCTGATAAATTCTCCGTTATCCGACGCGGACTCCATAGTAAATTTCTCAATTCATTCGTCCCTAATCACGAAGAACCCGATCGCCAAGTAGTAAAGCGACTTTTTCAACAGTTACAATTAATTAATGGTCGATATATCATTTTAACCGGTGCCGGCGTTTCGACGGAGAGTGGAATTCCGGATTATCGTTCGGAAGGCGTCGGAAGATTCGCCCGTAGTAATCAACGACCTATCACGTTTCACCAGGTGGTCAAGAATCATTCGATTCGTCAACGATTTTGGGCTCGAAATTACGTGGCGTATCCGACGTTCGCCAATTTCCAGCCGAATATTACTCATCGATTATTATCCGAATGGGAAAGGGACAATAGATTTTATTGGTTATACACTCAAAACGTGGACGGATTACATCGGATGGCCGGTAGCGAAAGGATTATCGAAATGCACGGTACCATGGGTTTCGTACGATGTTTGAAGTGTACATGGCGTGGAAAAAGATCAGAATTCCAAGAGATATTACGTGATTTGAATCCGGACTATTTGGACGACGTTCAGCCGACTGACATCGCTCCGGATGGCGACGTGGATTTACCCGAATCGAAAATCAAGGATTTTATTCCGCCCGAATGCCCGGAATGTTCGCACGACGTCGTATTACCGGACGTGGTTTATTTCGGCGATAATTTACCAGTGGACCGTCGAGTTGCCATGGACGAGCGTATGGATCGTGCTGATGGATTATTAATTCTTGGATCAACGATCAGCGTTCAATCGGCGTACAGAATTGTCAAGAGAATGTACGACAGAAAGAAGATGATCGCTATCGTCAATATCGGTACCACTTGCGTCGATCACATGGCCGAAATTCGCGTGTCCCAATCGAGATGCGGTGAAGTATTACAGCAAATCGATGAACTGTTCAAGGATAAGAAGGAAGCATTGATTGCGTCGAAAATTGGACTGGAAATCGGTAATGTAGGTTATATTGCTTCCATTCCTTCAGCTAGGCCAAGGCAAATTCCTGGTGAGCCTAAGAAATTAATTGAGGAATGATTTTATTGATGTACATGCATATTCTTGGATGTGTCATGTCATTTTTCTGTATGCTTTTAATGGAGATTATTAGACGTATTTCGTGCTTGTAAATCTTGTTTATTCATGCGAAAATATGCATGTCCATGTCATACTGTAGAAAATAGGAAAAAAGCAAAAATTTTAGCTGGCAGCAGGGGTCGAACCTGCTGCGGAAATAACCGGCCAATAAGAGAAGACACCGCCTCCCGTGGAAGGGCGGAGCTAAGGGACCATTCGAGTGCATAAAAATGGGTAAAATTGTCTCATTTTCAACATTCCTTGCTTCGGAAAAAACCGAAAATCATGGCTACTGATTTCGAATCGTTGAAACCGACGATTAGTAAAATGTGCGATCTCTTCTCCGAAACGCCGTACGCGGCTAGTTTATCCAACGATAAATTACGCGATCATTGTTCCACGTGTTTGGCCAAGAATGCGAAATTCTCGTGCAAGAACGAATGCGAGATTATCGTGTATTGCAACGAGGAATGCCACGATGCGGATCGATTATTCCATCAATTCGAATGTATGGCATTGAAGAAATCGGATGGATCGGATACGGAACCAGTCGTGCGTTTCTTGGGACGCGTATTGGCTCGACGTTTGCTCGATAACGGTATGGCCAAATTGACCGAGAATTTCCCCAAGAATATTCAGGTAAGGTCGACTGATATTATATCAATTTAAAAAAAGTACAGACCTTGGGTGTTTTTAGGATCGACGCTTGGACGATCTGATCGTGCATCAAGATAAAATGGAAGGAAGCGTCTACACTCGTCCGTTGATGCAAAAAATGGTGCTGGAATTTTGGAAATTCTTCGCCGGCACGCCGTTGGTGAACGATTTGAATCTGATCCGTCGTACGTATTGCTGGACGGTGGTCAATTCGTTCGGCATCCAAGCCGATATCAACGGCGAGAAACCGTCCATGGGTCACGGATTGTATTTGAACGTTAGCCGTTTCGATCACAGTTGTCGAGCGGATTTATATTATCAATTCCACGGATCGTGTATCCTGATCCAATATCCGTCCAAATCGATGGACGAACGGGCGGTAGAAGCCATGAAATGGACGGAATCCGGGCAGAAATTCAAGGCGTTGACGATCAATTACGCAACTCAGGTGGTATTTTCCAACGGAGCCGCCTTACCGTTACGGTATCAACGTCGAGCGTCGTTGGAACACGGATACCATTTCTTTTGTCCATGCGAATTGTGCGCGGACGAACGAGCCGCTACGTTGGAAGAGAATGCGGCCAATCTCCAATGCCATCGATGTAAAGAACCGTTCGTTTGGAAACGAATCCTCAACGCCTCCTCATCCACCACCAAATTCATGTGCACGAAAACGTGCCCATGCGATTCGAATCGGGAAGAATTCGATTACGTCGTGTCGAAATTTCGATGCGAAGAAACGCAATCGAAATTGGCTTCGTTCGAGAAACAGGTAAGCGCTGATGTTTGAATTTTTTTTTTCGACCCGTTACAGTAGGCTTTCGTATTTTAGTGGGGGAAAGCCATTTTCGATATCCCGGCTCATTTGGCAACGCCTGAGAATACGATCGAATCGTGCGAATCGGTGGCGTTGGAAAATCGCCAATTCTGGCATCCGATCAAGAATCTGCGTATGGTTTCGCTCAACGAACGATTATTCGAATCGTACAAGAACCAAATCGGGGCGGATTGGCGAGAAAAAGGTATGGTGTATCTTTTCAGAGAATACTTACAGTATGCCCAAAATTGAAAAGGGCTACAGTATGCCTAACAGCTACAGTATGCCCAACAGCTACAGTATGCCCTTCATTTCAGGTCCTGCTATTCTTGGCAAGGTCAAATCGACATTGGAACTTGGCGAATCGCTGGCTCGAAGTCAATTGCTCCATTGGTCTCGTACGTGGGCTCCGGTGCCGGCGTTGTTCGCGTTCAATTTGGCTCGACTGTACGAAATCGCGGCCGTCGTCGTCCCATCGTCTGCGGAGACGTCGGAAATGTTGACGAAAGCGTTCGAATGGTATTCCGTATCGACGTCCTATTGGCAATTGTACGGTGATCGTTCTTCCGATTTCGTGGATCAGTTGAAAGAACGAGCCGAAAACGCCAAGGCGGCTGCTGCCCAATTCGTGGCTGAGATCGGAAAATCGGCGTGATCAATTCGATGTGATTACTAATCAAGTGATTTTTGTATTTCGTTCGTATGATCTCGCATGGCTGCTGACTAATTTTCGAATGCGTTTAACTCGATAATGAAATCAGAGAAGTAAAAATGCGCGATTTTTTGAATTTGAATATTGATCCGAAATTTTTCGAATTCGAAGAATCGATTTCTTGATCACAAATCACACGGTCAATGCTTGCGGTATTTTTACCTGTGCATTCGAGTAAACATTGAATCGTACGCATCATAGAATCAGTATCGAGTAAATTTTGAATCGGAGTATCGATTTGGTGATCATGAAAATCACTCGTTCATCGTCGACGTTCAGTACCACGATCACGGTTCACGGACGGTGTTTGAGACGAGGTCAACGTCTTGATCGGAGGGCGCGTCGTGGATTGACCGATTGACGCAGTTGGATACTTCGAATCCGTCGCAGCCGAGGGTTTCGTTAATCGAATCCAACAGTTGGATACCTCGAATCAGTCACGGTGGGAGGCTTTCGTGAATCGAATCCGGTCACTGTCGAAGGACCCATCGATTCGTCTGGACGCCTGGGAGGGTATCGCGGTGGTGGACGAGTGTCCTTGCATCCTGGTCGACGTCCGTCCGGTCTGGCGTGTGGCAAATGCACGTGGCGTTTTCCTCCACGACTCGTACCGGCCGCCTTCCTCTTTCTGACGACGCAAAATAGGATCACGCCGATAAGGATGCCGATGAAGGCCGATCCACCGATTGCAATGGCCGCGATCATGCACGGTTTCCATTCGAATCCTCTTTTCTTCGAAATCGTCGTCATCGTTGTGGGCACGCGCGTTGTGGTACCTGAAAGGAGGCTATTTTGAAACTCAATAATGATAAATATTTAAAATGCAACTTACACATTTCAGGTAGCATGTAGCAGGGTTTAGTCATCCATGGACAATTCCCATACACTGCCGGATCGCCCTTCTTTCGCTTTTTTATTTTGCCTACCCAATTGTCGCATGTGGCCTTGCATTTTAGCTCTTCCGCATCCGAATCGCCGTATTTTGCTTCACATTTCTTGGCGCAGTCGTGGCCATTTTCCGGGCATTCTCCAGTCATAGTCCCATTGACGCAATACTTCTGATACTGGAGATTCGTGATCAATTTGTCCGGTCGATAGGTCTTGTTCTTTTTGCAGGCCATTTGCTTGTCGTAATAGCATTCGGATTCTTGCACCCGATATGTACAATTGACGATCATCGTCTTGATTTCGTTGGCAATTTGCGTCGCTGACGTTTTTTCCCACTACTCGAATGGCGTTGTATTCTTGTTTTATCCAGAGGAACGACGTGAAGCTGGGATCGATCGACGTGAATTTCGGCAGCGTAAGCATCATATCGACGTGTTCGGACAGATCCATCCAATATTTCAGTTTGATGTTGTTATGCTGGTACATGTACTTGAAAAGTTCCTCCCACGTCGTATCGCAGGTGACGATCCAGACGAGAATTTTCGGCGCCGCCTTCCGAGCTCCATTGCTTGTGGCCAATTTGTGTTGGGATTCTTTGACTTGAATCCTGACTATCTCCAAGGTGCGGTTGGAATATCTACCCAACTGCTTTCCCTTCAAGTCTTGCATTTTCTCTTTGAATTTCTCCGCCGTTTTTCCCACGTCCAATGAAACTATTTCGTCTTTTATTTGGTATTGCTGATGATCGAGTCCAGAAAAGAATACGGAAATCCTCGGATCGCAACCGTCGGTTGCGAAAATCTTCTCAGCCGCATCGTTGATCAATTTGATCAAGGCCTCGTACGATTGGTTCACGCTTGGTACCGATTGATCGCAAATCGGATCGAGATCCACTGAAAAATAAATGGTTCATTAGGCATAAATTCAATTTCAAGAATTTTCAAGAATTTGAATAATACGCTGGAAAATTTTGATCAGTAATTTTAGAACAGCAAAATCAGAGGCCTTACCTTTGAATCCAATATCCATAATCATCGGACGCGGACCCTTTTCATGCGCCGAAACGAGAATTGTGAATTTCATCAGAATAAATACGAAAAAGGCCGCCGTCAATATTGGATTCATACGGAAACACGAGGTCATGTTGAATTTTTACTCCAATCACGTTGTAGGATGAAGAGCAATTTCAGATCACCGCCCGCTTTCAACAATGAGCAAGGAGCACGACTGGTTTTCTGCCTCCCAGAGGGAGGAGGCGGAGTTTAGCCATGCGGTACGCACTGATTGGCTGGTACTTTTGGCCAATGGATCGTGCCACAATCGATTTTTGGCTCTCCCAATCCAATAGTTTCGATATTTATACGTTTTCGTATGCACTCGACTACGGTCTATCGACTGATCTTACTCTGATCAACCAAAAATCGTTATATTCCAAATCGATATTTCTGATCACATCTGTAACCATCGATCAGATATGAAAATAAAGGTTATTTCTGGAATCAGCGTGCTTAGCTATGCCAGAAAACATGCTTATGATGCCCGGATCGCTTATTTCTCAAAATTTTAAAATTCAAACTTAGCATGGTTTAGGACATTATCTTTGATCAATGATTACTTCATAGAGAATAAGATAATTTATAGCATGTATGTATATTTTTCGATATAATCGACCACGAAGAATCGATTGGTAACATTATAATTGATTGATCACGCGTGTATCAAAACTAGATAATTTTGATCAACTTTTTAAATACACCTGCTATTGTAAAATTAATGTCACCACGATATTCAGCATGTGAAATAATCCCAGAAAACATGCTTTCAGCACCGTAATCGTGTAAATTATCGATTTTGAACTTTTGAAAATTGCCTATCCTTTACACAGGGTCATTGTCATTGATATTTTTATGCAAACTGAAGCCAGAGATGGTGTGTGGGAATATTCTTCCATGTAATCGAGCACGTAGAATCGATTGGCGAAGCCAAAATCGTGCTATCACCTCTCTGTCGCAAATTGATCACTTTGATCAAATCCCTAAATATCGATCATATAACGAAATAAGTGCGATTTTTAGAATCAGCATGTCAACCTGCCCTAGAAAATGTGTGATTCGCTCATTATTCACACGTAATTAAGAATCTTAAATTTTGAAATTTGCCTATCCTCTCCTATGCATAATAATTTTGACCAAGAAATTTCTGTAAAATGCAGGCACTGAAGCCATGTGGGGTGTTTTCCTACACAATCGGCCACGCCCTATCCATTGATCAGAGTCTGATCACTTGGAAATCGATAGTTCAAAAATCGATATTTTTGATCAATTTTCTTAAATACGCGCGATATTTGAAATCTGACAACGCCAAAAGAAGCAGCACAGTCATCTTACTCGGAACACGTGTCATATTCGTAATTATATCATCATTATTAGGCTTGTGAGAGGGTTTGGAAAATTTAAATTTTCGTATACTTTGGCATTGAATCTCAATCGAAGATATTTTTGGTTTTCCGCTTCAACAGAGCACATGCTTACATATACAATCGCCTGTGCTCTACCAACTGGTCATAATCTGATCAGTCAATGATCGATATATCGATAATCGATAATTGCGATCAGATTCATATGTAATGGACCTATCGAAAAATGGCTGTGATCAATGGTTTCTCCATAGCCGATTATGCAATAATCCATTCACGGGTCATGTAAATCGGATGATTTTTTTTCCCACCGAATGAATGGTGTCTAAAATTCCGATATGAGCGGTTACAGTATGCCATGCACGTCCGTATCAATTTTTCTGATCATTGAATTGATTGAGACGTCATGTAAACATGTTTTCCTATAGAATCGATGGTGCTCTATCACGCCGTACTGTATAAATTGATCAGAAATCGTCATATCAGAAATCGATATTTCTGATCAAAACTGTCAATATTGATCGCATACCAAAATAAAAGTGATTACTGGAATTAGCACGCTTAGTTATGCAAGAAAATATGCATTTTGATTCATGAATCATACCCAAATCGATTTTTGAATTTTCAATGCTGCTATCCTTTAGCACGTGAACTTTGATCGACGATCATTTTGCAGAAAATACAGGAACATCAGTCATCTGGATATATTTTCCGGTATAATCGAGCATGCTCTATCGATTGCCGTCGTCGAAATCGACCGATCACGCTTGTATCAGAAATCGATATTTCTGATCAATTTGTAAATATGCATCAGAGAGCAAAACTAATGACACCGCGATAATCAGCGTGTCAAACTATCCCAGAAAACGTGCTTTCCGAGTACCGATCATGTAAATTGCCAAATATTGAAATTTTGAAAATTTGCTATGCCTCACCATGTAATCTTACAAGGAAACCTATCCAAATGTGATTTTGCTATCACAATAAAACCTAGCCAGAATGATAGAAAATTTGATGCTGAGTTCAATGGTGTCAATTTTAGCGGCTACATTTGGTTCTGTGATCAGATAATCGATCTGAAAGTCAGGCCATTTTCCCCGACTTTTTTTGCTACAAAAGAACTTCTTCGCGCACGATACCCCTTTCTTATGTCAAGCAGGTGCACCCGTCTGCTCGTTCAAGATAAGAAGTCTTCCTTCCACGCAGTCATACCCTTTTATGAAAACTTCTTTTTGCCCACTTTTCTCTTTGACTGTGGTAGTTATGGATCAGGAGAGAATTGCAAATTATCTTCTACAGCTAATCAATAATACCTGGGAAGAAAACTCCCTCAACGCTAGTGATGAGGAGATTCGCATTGCCAGCCGGCTGATGTCTCTCTCAAAAAAAAAAATTTTTGTGCACAAAAAAATGTCAAAAATTTTTGCAGCGTATGGGATTCGAACCCACGAGATGCTTACTACAGACGCACGTTCTAGCCATTGCACCATGGGTGCAAGAACACCCATGTTCTCCACTGGATGCATTAGTTGTGACTGTTACACAGAAAATCTTCAAAATCGATTTGCTGATCAGGCAATCAAATGTAGCCCGAAAAAACATCGCCATCGGATTCTGCACAGTCAAATCTATATTTCCTGAGCTTTTCGCCGCGATAGCAAAATCACATTTGGATAGGTTCCCTTATGAGTTGCAATTCTTCGACACAAGCCAATGTTTACCAGAATTCTTTCAAGACACCGCTTTCTTTTAGCATATTTCAGAACAAGTTTTCAGTTAGGAAACTTCATTTAGCACAAGCACTTGTCTTTTGTCAATAAATACCGCTCTTCATTGCACTGTGGCTTGCGAAAATTTTCACTCAAAACTTTCCAGAACGTCTTGAATAGTTTAGCTTACATTTTTTCTCCAACAGTCAGGATTATGAACGGTTTTTTATTTACGATATTGATTCTGATCATACATATCGATCAATACACATGCGATGCGATTGATAAGAAAAATCCAACTCGGAATTGTTTTATCAAATCCAATACATGTACAGATTTCACGAAATGTTGTGAAGGAAAATGCACAAATGGGGCAATTGTGAATTGCCAATCCGATTTTATTGATCGATTAAAGCGATCGAACGGTGGTTTCATGGCTGGTGCTGCGAAGGAAGAAGTGACAGAATCTCCTGATGCGACCCAACCGAGTGATGTTGGCCCTTCGGATCCGCATTGCATGTGTAATCAGAAATCGCCACCTGTCCTGCCAATGACCGACGCCTGTCTGCACAATTTGAACGAGACTGATCAATGTCCATTATTCGGATCATGTTGTATGGAAATATGTTCAAAGAATACCGGATACGCTTACGCGTGTGGTCAAGAAACGGACGGTTCGGCAACACCGGAAACCGAATGTTTATGTTTGAATAAATTGGCCGATACGGATCAGCAGCATAAAGGGGCGTTGGAAAAGAGTCCACTGATGGAAGCTGATTACGAAGATCATACTTCGGATTGCGTTCAAAAATCGACCTGCCAAGATTTCGAGGCCTGCTGTGTTGACACATGCAAAAATGTCGATAAAAATACTGAACAATCACCTAAGCAAATGTGCATTCAAGGCAAGAATTTGGCGCCAATGAAATCCTCGCATACGTATTGCAATTGCCCGATGCCACAAAGCGACGCTGGTTTGACGAAGTGGGCTGGAGGCGAGGACAGAAAGGCGGATATTGCGCAAATATTCAAAGGCGGTACGGTGGAAATAGATTATGCGTATTATTATGATAGCGGAGTTGGTCGGTTAGGACTGTCGGTGATATGGTGCATAACTATAGTATGCGGAAACATTTTGAATTTCCTGATCATGTTGGACCTGGTGTGATCTATGTTGTTAATTTTCAAAATAGTAGCCAGGGGTCATGATATTTTAGTCATATTGCTGCCTGATTTTGTGCAGAAGCAAATACCTGGTCGGTTGCAGTCTTGAGAGATACGTTTTGTTTTTTCCTATCACATAGCTCCCAGTGCATAGTAAGTCAAACCGTAAAAACCTGGCACCTGGTGCCCTCCTTAGAGAGGGCTGCGAATTAAAGTGCTCCCAAAAAATTCACAACCAGGCCCAAAACAAAAGCGAATGGCAAAATGCCCAAATA
>JAQIWJ010000746.1:0-16650 GCA_034695185.1 Discolaimus major
GACGCACAAGCAAAGGCCAGAATTCCATCTGCGTCCTTTCGACGTAAATCGATAATTCGATTATGATCATTAGTGATTCGACGTATTCGTAGCTGATCATCGAGCCGATTTATCGAATGTTGATGAGAACTAAACCGGCGAGTCAAAAATTTTCGAATGCCCGCAAAATTTTAATGGATCACTAGGTTTTTAAAAATCGGACACCGCTGTGCAAATATATTCGGAAACGATTCTTCGAAAATTGCGCAATGCTGGTCTCTGCTCTTGAATGGGAACAAAACGCTGAAGGAAGACTGTGATTTCAAGAATAGCATGGCCCAAAAGTGCCTTTTAAAAATTTTTTTCATTTTGGTCATCCCGCTGATTGTACGGTTAGCGAAGATGCTGACACTGATATTTGTGCAAATCTGATACGCTGGCCAGTGATCATTTTTGCCAGCATGAATAAAAGCGGTTACAGTGATCCAGTTAAGAATAATGAAGAATCAAGAAGGAAGCAAAACTTTTGACTTGTACAAGATTTTTTTTCGGCCAATTATAAACGAAAACACGTTTCGCAAAACAGATGCATTTTAGTCCACTCTTTTGGCTTTGATTATGAATATTTGCACTCGACACGCTCACAAGCTTCTTAGGCAATTTCCTTTATTCAAGGCGGTCTCAGGTGACTCGTGGGAAAAGCTAAATCCACAAGTTTATTACGCCAATGTGCTAATCTTAATAGCCGGTTTTATGAGCCTAATTTCCCGACCAGCTGCTTCTCATGATCCGAGCGAGTCGTGTTCCAGTTCCTAAAGGACAGAAACACGTTCTGGGTTTCTTCCGAGTTGGCCGTTCATAGCTATAAAATCAGCTAACTTGGTCAATTTTTAAAACTGATGTGATGTTTTTTGAGCATAACCAGAAATCTTGATTTGCCCTGTCAGGCCTTGATCATTTCTTCAGCCAGACCTTGCGTGCTGTTGGCATATTTCTCAAAAATACTTGAAAACCTGAAGTGGCTTAGGCGGCACTCATCAAAGAGAAAATCCCTGGTCAGTATAAATAGCCTGGCAAAAGAGACCTGACAAATGCGATGCTCAAAATTTTCAGTAATCATGCCTACATCGAGTCCTACCGCGATCGATATGTCATCTGGACAAAATTCGAATGATTCGGCATTGAAATGGCATTTATCAATCGATTCGAATGCTGCGCAGAGGAAAGAAAGTACAAGTAAACGAGCATCGATCAGTCGATTCGTCAGCGTGATCAGTGGTCAAGGTGATTTGGCATTATTCGAACACGATGACACGAATGCTATGCCATCGTTGGGAACTTATTTACGCTCATTGGCTGGCATGTCCTCGGAAGATACTGGTGCCGGAAGTGGGCATGGCGGAAAAGTAGGGAGGCCTGATTTTTTTGAGAATGCTAATTTTCACTGCATTGCAACTTGGAAGGCCCAAATTTCACAAAACAGCATGTCAACATGCTGATTTTGAAGATCCAAATTCATGCAGCGTGTCACCAGCCTGATTTCGCACAGATCATGCTCCAAATCAAATCCAATAAGAAAATTCCAATACATTTATTCACAGACAAAATTGGGCACAATGTTCGGCGTATATTTGCCAAGTATCCAGCATATATTGGGCGTTCAAATGTTCTTACGTCTATTATGGATCACTGGGATTGCTGGATTAACACAATCCATTCTAATGTTATTCGTATGCTGCCTTTGCGTAAGCCGAAATTCGCATGCGAATTCTGCTGAATTCGGCAGAAATGGATTTTCAGACTTTCCTAACAAGTATTTCCATATCAGCCATTGCGACGAATGGGAAAATTGAAAGTATGCATTTCCAGGCGTACTGTAATCGGTCATGCTGTACTTTACAGCACGGCCAGTGACTCATGCCGTGCATTTTTGGAAAAATGCATTTTTACTGGTCAAAAATTTTCAGGCGGTGGCGCGTATTTTATGATCTCTCGAAATTTGGGTCCAGAATTCGGCGGAGCTATCGGCGTACTGTTTTATTTAGCAAATACAGTAGCCACGTCCATGTATTTGGTGGGTGGCGTTGAAGTATTGCTGGTAAATTCATTTTTTTCTCAGCCCAAATCCCTGGCAATGCATAATTTTTACCCTGCATCCATTTCTGGCTTACTGTAGGTTTACATTGCACCCGGTTTACCCCAATTCGGAAGTGCAGGCAGTGGACACGAGGCTGACGAAAGCGCCATGTTCAATAATTTTCGAATATACGGCACGTTTTTCTTGCTAATCGTATTCGTGTGCTGCGCGTTGGGCGTGAAATTCGTTCAATTATTCGCCCCAATCTCGTTGGCCGCAGTTTTATTATCCATTATCGCAATCGTAGTGGGTGCGATCGTGGCGAAACCCGAGATCGGACCTATGTAATTGAAAAAATCAATTCAAAATCACACGCAGTATATCGATCCATTGATTTCAGGATTTGTATGTTGGGTGATCGATTATTGATCCCTGATGCGTATATTGATCACTTGAACGGGACATCGGAATGTAATAAGACCATGAATGGCACGTTGTGGCATAATTATTGCCGATATACGAATGATAGCATTTACGAATGTGATGCATATTTCGAATCGAACGATGCCCATCATATCCCTGGGATCCCTGGTTTTGCCAATGGAGTTATAAAACGTAAGATTTGGACGAAAAATCGGTGCATCAAGATCATGAATTTGAATTTTTCAAGGCAACGCATGGCCTGTGTACATGGAAAGTGGCGAATCGATGCCTGGGAATCAGGGCAATTCGCATACGGAAGTCGTACAAGACATTAGCACTGATTGGTTCGTATTATTGGCCATTTTCTTCCCATCCGTCACTGGAATAATGACCGGGGCAAATATGTCAGGTCAGTCTGCATAAAATTGACCAATGCAAAGGGATCTACGACCAAATATCCCCAAAATATAACGTTGGCATACTGTAACCGCGAGAATACAATGTTTTCACACCCTCACGAGTCTTTCTTTTACAAAAAAATTCAAATTATAAAGGTGTTTTCTAGATATATTAGCGATGCTTAGTCCAAAAATCACATTCCTTTTACGGTATAATCGATATTCCATGAGTTGATCAAAATTATCGATTTCCTGAATATCGATTACTGATCGATTTTGATGTGATCATTATATAGAGCGTGATCGACTCTATCGGTAGGCATGTACTGATCAGGACTATCGATTGAGTAATGGCCTTATGAGAGGGTCCGAAAGTTTCAAATTATCGATTTTCAAATCTCTTAATAAGGGCAACATTATCAGAATTGATCGGGAAGCATATTTTGTAGCAAAATTAACCGCGCTGAACACGGTAGCGTCGTTCATTTTCATGAAAAATCAATATTTACGAATTTGATCAGAATATCGATTTTTCGAGATATGGATTTCTGGATGATCAATTCATGATCAATCGACAGAGCATCATCGGAAACATAGGAAAACATCATAATAAGCCATCGATCGACTGATTTTTCGGTCAAAGAAGCAAATTGAAATATTCTGATTTTCATGTGCTGAAATAAGGCCTTTTTGATCGGAGGATTCTTGATCCAGCCGCTTGAGCGGTTACTGTACGACCATTTCCAGGTGACCTGAAAGATCCGCAGAAATCATTACCGATCGGAACGATAGCAGCACAATTGACAACATCGTTCATTTATTTGATTTTGATCATTTGCTACGCTGGCACAATCGAAGGAGCATTGCTCAGAGACAAGTACGCTGATTTCTATACATGATCGATTGATCGATATCTGATCACGGTGATCAATAATTCCCATCGTAGATACGGAGAAAGCGTGCACGGTTCAATGTTGGTGGCCAGTTTAGCATGGCCGAACGAATGGGTCCTATTGATCGGATCATTTTTGGCATGTATCGGTGCCGGATTACAATGTTTATGCAGTACGATCAATTTTGAAGATCATAAAAAATATCTAAAACCACAATTTCTAGGCGCCCCGAGGCTATTGCAATCGATAGCGAAAGATAATATAATCCCGTTTTTGAGCGTGTTCAGTACGTTGACGAAAAGGAACGAACCGTTTCGTGCCTTATTGATTAGTACACTGATCGCCGAATGCGGCGTATTGATCGGCGGTATCGATTATATCGCACCGGTCGTGGATTTCTTCTTCCTCATGTCCTATTGTTTCGTGAATATCGTTTGCACATTGCAAACTTTGTTGAAATCGCCAAATTGGAGACCACGATTCAAATATTTCCATTGGAGTTTATCATTGCTGGGCGCGTTGCTATGCTTGTTCATCATGTTTGCTACGTATTGGTAAGATAATCGATTAGCACTGATCGACTGATCAGGCGGTGATCGATCAGATTTTCAGGTACTATGCAGTAGTGGTCATCTTCCTTTGCGTTGGTCTGTACAAATACATCGAATATAAGGGGTGAGTAAAATTGCGCAATTTTGGGGCTAGAGCGTTTTGATAAGCAATTTGCACTGTTTCCATTGCTGATCGATATGATCGATTTTCAATCATGATCATCTGATCTGTGATGATCGGTGACACGTGTCACGTGATCTGTCCATGATCAGTGATTCTATCGATGGAATATACTGGCATTTTTCTGTGCACATGACTGATCATTTCCTGATCGATCGATATTCAAACTGATCCGATTTTCTTTCAGAGCCAAGCAAGAATGGGGAGACGGTATTAGAGGATTAGCCTTATCCACGGCTCAATACAGCTTGATGAAAACGGAAGGCACCATTGATCATCCGAAAAATTGGAGGTAAATTCTTCACATCGACACATAAACCCTGTTTTTAATGACCTCAGGAGAACCCGCAGGTGTGTGTTCCTTCAATTTGCGGACCAAAATCCGCGCACGCGCACACTGAAGAATAGGCTTCCGTCAGTCCGGGCCCGCAAATTGAAGTAAGAATCCACTGCGGGTTCTCCTAAGGTCATTAAAAACAGGGTTTATTGTAGATAACGCACGGCTAATCTTTTCAGACCCCAACTTTTGGTACTATTGAATGCGAAACAACAAGACGTTGAGGATAAAGAGAATCAAAAATTGCTGAATCTAGCAGGAAATCTAAAAGCCGGCCGAGGATTGACCATGGTGGCTACATTATTGGAAGGGGATTTGAGTAAAAAAGAGGACAGGGATAAAGCGGATTTAGCCAGATTTGTAAGCATCCTTTTTCACCTCTTCCATAGCACGCCCTAAAATCCATCTTTCAGAAAATCCACGGTATGATGAAAGAGGCCAAAGTCAAAGGATTCGTGGAAGTGGTCATTGTGCAGAACGCTTCGGAAAACGTGGCTACAGTAATCCAATGCGTGGGTATGGGCGGATTAAGGCCGAATACGATTGTGCTCGGATGGCCGACCGCGTGGAAAGATCAAGGCGGTAAATGTCAAGAGGATATTTTGAGCTTTTTGGGTACGTATTTAGCTTGATCCCGAATTGCGCAATTTTTCATGCATCGCTTTTTTTCAGCCGCGATCCAACGAGCTGCATCGGCCGAAATGTGCCTATTGGTACCGAAAGGTCTAGCCGTGTATCCGGAAATCGGTGATCAATTGACCGGCACGATCGACGTCTGGTGGATAATCCACGACGGCGGATTACTAATCCTACTCCCGTTCCTTTTACGTCAACACAAAGTTTGGCGGAATTGTAAATTTCGAGTTTTCGCTGTGGCTCAATCGGACGATAATAGTAAGATGATTTTTCCTGATCATACATTGCCTGGATAAATGATCAATTCAATTTTAGCTGTCAAAATGAAAGAGGAATTACAAAATTGGGTTTATCAATTACGAATCGATTGTATGGTGGACGTTGTGGAATTGCCCGATAGTACCATATCGGCTTATACATACGAACGCACTTTGATCATGGTAAGTGATCAATCGATATTTCCATGAGATTCCGCTCAGGGCGGTGCCCGAGCGGTTACAGTATGCCCAGGACAGTGCTGGAAGTTGATTGGCTAGTTCTGACCAATCCAGGCACGCTGGCGTGGCTCCGCCCTGTCATATGACAATAGCGGTTACAGTATACCTTCTCCGGTTATCTCTTCCTTTTTAGGAAGAAAGAGCTCGATTGGCATCCAATTTACGAATGAGCGCTAGGAAAATGTCGTTGGAGGTAAGATTGCGCAATCTAGTCATGGATGTGCATAATCCAAAGCTATATCCCTGGACTTGTAATCCTGGTCATGATCCTCGGTGGGACCCTCAGGGTCCATCTCCAAGCACTGATTCCGATTAAAGCCAATTCAATCGATCTAATCGATATCCATCCTCTCAGCCTCAAATGTTGGCCGATATGGCTCGTCAAGGTCATCCAATCCACGCCGGATCGCATTCGAGAAAACCATCATTGGTCGCTTCATTGGCAGCAGCCGCGTTACCCAAACGATTCTTGGGCCTATACGATTCGGATCCGGATCAGGAATCGGCCAGGAAATCGTCGTCACATTCGACCAGATCGCCCAAGACGAGTGAATCGAAATCGCCCGAATTGCATCATTGCACGAATGCACGCGGAAAGATGAATCCGATATTCGATGAGAATGAAGAATTGGAGAATATCGACGATATCGATCAACGCCAACCTCCCGTGAAACCGGATCGCACGATGATCGATCGACAGAAATCGATTCACGATGAACATCCGATACCTGTTCAACATTCCAAATCGATCAGCAACGATAAGTATTTCGATTTGGATAAGAATAAGATTCGAAAAATGAACGCGGCCGTTAAATTGAATCAAGCCATCAAGGAGAAATCCAAGAATAGTCGATTGGTGATCATGAATTTACCCGGTCCTCCGTCGTCCAAAGAAGGATTGGAGAATTATCTCGAATATTTGGAAGCCATGACGGACGGTTTGGAACGCGTCCTCTTGGTAAGAGGATCCGGAAAAGAAGTCGTCACGATTTACTCCTGATCGATATACGATCACTATGATCAGATGTTGTGATAATCCGGATAATCGAGATTACGGATTTAGCATGTAGAATAATCAAGAAATTCTGGTCTAATGACCATATTCAAGCAAAATTGATCAAAAATCACATCAAATGATCGATCATGTACGTGATATCGCACGACACATGAAATCGCTGACAACCGAACAGCACGATTCAAAATTCACTATCGATCGATACCAGTATCATTAGTTGAATCACGATTGTATCTTTACTTCACTTGCCTTTCGTCGTTTTAATCTTGGAATCGCGTTTCGGTTTCTTCTTATCAATGCCGTTCGCAGTCGGTCGTTGAATATGGTCGAACGTGTCCTTGATCCGTTTGGCGTAATCCAATTCGGCTCGCGTGTACAAATACGTGGCATTCGCGATCGATTGATGGTATTCGGGCGTTTTGAGCAGTAATTCGTGTAACGCCATAGCGGCTTGTTCGAATTCCTTTTGAGCCAACGCTGCCGAGTCGCCTTTCTTCTCGATATCCTCCGGACGACATATCTTCAGCTTATGCCTGGCCAAGTCGTAAGCGTCCCGACGAAGTCCCAATTCCGCATAGGCGTTCTTTATTGTCACGTAAATTTCGTCTGTGAATTTCTTCAATTCTTTGATACTGAAATAAAAGAGGCAGATAAATATTGGCTCAGCACCATGATAGGCAGGACCGCCTTAGAATCATGGGGCCCTGGACGAATTTGAAGCAAGGGCCTCCAAATGAATAAGACCCATAGGGCAACGGTCAGGCGATCGGGGCCATACCCTAAGGCCAACACCTGAGATATGAGAGAAATGAATAAATTTACCAGAATTGCTGTACTTGACGCAAGAATTTCTCGTGACTTCGATTCAGGTCTTCGTTCGATTCGGCCAAATTGGAGAAATAAGTATTCAATTCGGGCGTATCCGTGAACAATCCGCCGGCCACTAAATCTCGCAAAGACTTGGCGTATTGAAATCGTTCGTTGACTTCCGCATTATCCGATAATAAGCTTTCTTCGCTTCGATGCGCTTTATTCGGCTGGGCATTCTTCCTCACGCGTTCGATCAATATCTTGGTCAATTTGTTCGTTTGATCAATCCGTTCCATTCGATCCAAGAGTTCTTGATGATACGTGGTTCTTTCAGCGCTAGCCACGAATAAACGCAATCGATACATTTTCCCCAATCGTAAACGCACCGCTCTCGACCGACGCGAAACGAACACTGACGCCGCTTCTTCGCGTCCACCATTGAATGCATCCTCCCTAGAATTTAGAACATTCGAACGATACCACGAAAACAATGTTCACAAGGAAACCATGCAGGTTCAAAAACCTCTGACAAAATGCACTCGAAATCCCGATTTCCATTAAGAATTCAATCGAAACGTGGAACAGAAAAATACACGATTCAGAATAAATACGCCTTAGTGAAGGCATATGAGATCAATTATGCACATCAAATTACATGGTATTCATATTCTCTTTATCCTGATCCTTGTCATCGTCGTAGAATTCACTTGGATGTTGGATTCTAAAAACGGATTATCATGAGCCCAATTAGAGAATAAAAATGGGTCCATTCTTACCTGCCATCAGGTACGGATATTCTCACATCCGGGTCAAATTCAACAACATTCTCTAACGATATCAAATCCGATGGTACGTCGTGCATTTGAACGCTGGGGGCGATTGGCAGATGTCGCAGTTGATCCAAAACCAATTGTTTCACGCACGTCAAATACTGAAAAGAAGGCAATGTATCTTTCACCTAATGCATGATATACATGTCAAAACATACCTCTCTGGAATTCTGATTTTCTTGCCTTCTTGGCAAAGCAGGACATAGCGAAAAATCGGGCGAGAAATATTCCAAGTACTCTGAAATAAACTGGAATTAACAACTCCCAAGCCAGAAACTTATGAGCCATACCTGTTGTATCAGGAATATCGTCTGGAATAGGCTGATCAACCAGAAGCGACGTCTCGTATGTCCAACATCTTGCCACGTTTCGAACTGTATAACCGCCACCACCGAGAACCAGCATGGGAAGATTGAATTTCTTCATGAACTGTACGCATTCCCTGAAACAAGATTCCCCCTTTAGATTATGTGATAAGAAAGGAACATTTTTCGCTTACCCATGTCCTTTGAAACTCAAATTGAAGCAGCCCAAACGATCGAGTCCCAACGAATCGGCACCGCATTGTAATACGATGGCAGTCGGTTGATACGATTCGATAATCGCATGCATGACGGGCTGGAAAACCGCGTGGTAGCTCTCGTCGTCAATCCCCTCTCGTAATGGGACATTGACGCTGTAGCATTTTCCGGATTCGGCACCAATCTCGTACATATCACCTGCAATAACAGGAGATTAGTGCATAAATTGAAATAATGCTCCTCACCTGTCCCCGGAAAGAAGTAATTCCCATATTTATGGAACGAGACGGTCATGACGCGATCAGTCAAGTAAAACGCTTCTTGCACGCCATCGCCGTGGTGGATATCGATATCAACGTAAAGTACGCGTTGATGATACCTGAAATAAATTCACAAATTCAGACTTTGTCGAAATCTGAATACACACAACTTACTTGAGTAATTCAATTATGGCTACCACAATATCGTTAACATAGCAGAAACCGGACGCTTCGAATTTCTTAGCATGGTGCAAACCGCCAGACCAATTGACCGCAATATCGCATTCCTAAAAACAGTAGAATTTTGCAAGGGAGTCCATGAAATGCAAATAATGGCGGAATACCTGATTATTCAGACGCACGGCTCCTTCCAACGATGCTCCGGTATATAAACCGCAAAAGTCGAATAATCCATCGAATACGGGGCTAGAATAAAAAGCGATCATTAAAATTCTTCAATGCCATCAATAAACTGAACATACCAATCATCTCCGATATTGAATTGAGCGAAATATTGATAATATTGTTCCGCCGTACCAGGCGTAATACGTTGAAGGAAATGAATGTAACTCTCGTCGTGAAATCGGCACATATCCAATGCGGACGCCTTGTATGATTTGTAAACCTAAAAACAAATATTTCATCACGAGTGATATAATGGCAATGGAAAAACGTGTACCTGTAGATTTTTCTGTAATCCATAACTCAGAACGAGGCTATGAGTAACGGCCAAACGCTGAGGTTTCATCGGATGATGCGGTCCTAAAATTCAGATGATATAAAAATTCCGGCGATTTTGGAAACTCCAAAATCCAAGATAAACAAAGAAATAAATTACCATAATGAAAATTTCCGACGTCCGGATGATATAGATACGCAACTCGGCTCGGCATGATAAAAAATACTACTTCAAAATCGATTATCTGAACCGGCAGATCAATCAATTTTCGTGATCAATAATTATTCAATTTTTTCCTTGTTGCAACCGGTAGGCGCCGATTGCAGACAACAAGTGACAACATGAAGTAGGTGGAAAAGAAGCGGGACAATCAAATAATGCCCAAAACCGTGTCAATCAATGCTTCAACGTTACAGTATGGCTTGGCTAAAGCGGATTGCTTTTTTAGCCTAAAAATTTATCGACAGATAGCATATAATGCTGTTTTTCTGTGCAAACGGTAATGCTTTATCGATTGGTCGTAAAATGATCATTCAGAAATCAACATTTCAAAAAATCGATATTTTGATCAAATCTTCAAATACCAATTTTTCGTCGAAATAAATGACGCCAATGTGTTCAGCGTGGTTAATTATATCAGGAAATATGATTCCGGGTCATTTTTTTTACTGATTGTAATGCCATGATGAAGCGGTTTGAAAATCCGATAATTTGGAACTTTTTGGAGCCTCTCCTCAGGCCATTAATCAATCGGTAGTCCTGATCAATGCATGCAGCCCGATAAAGTCGATCACGCTCTATCTAATGATCACATCAAGATCGATCAGTAATCGATATTCAGGAAATCGATAATTTTGATCAACTTATTCATTATCAGTCATATAGCAAAATAAATGCGATTTTTGGCATCAGCATAGCTGACATATCCGAAAAATACCTTTACATGTCGAAATTTCAGCAAAAGACAGGATTGTGAGACCCTTCTAAATTTTTGAATTCCAGCGGTTACAGTACGCCTTGGTTGAACCAAGGAACGATTTCTGTCACTTGGTTTGGCAATAAATTGATATAATGACGGGAATTGAAGTGTGTTCTCGATTTTGAGAACCGATACATTTTGACAGGCGATGAATCTGGATCGATACTACTGATCACAGCCTGATCACATCGGATTATACACTGATACAGTCACTTTGATCACATCAGAAACAGTGAAAACTGACGAAAATCAATGACAAGATAGATCTGGTCATGAATGCACGAAATCCGCTGATAAATTTTCAGGAGGAAGTTTCAATTTTCGGAAACCTTTCCATCCATTTATCGATTATTCGTTGATGCGAATCCCACGGTTCGTCGTAAATAGTTGCAGTATTCGATACGATCGATACTCTAGCGTGATTATTTTTCTGTATCAAGGCACGCATTTCATCAATGCAATCTTCGTGATTCCTTTTCATATTCACTAATTGCACAGGCTCTCGATCGCGATCGATCATTAATAAGGATGGCAATGATTTAGCTAATTGCGAAATTTGAATCAACCCTTTGCTTTGCTCTTTTCTTTTCGTCGATTTTTCGACCGATATCCCCGAATTCGGTTGGGAACACGAAGCAAGGCTTTCTTTCAAATACCATTGGGAGCTTGGTTTCGAATTGAATTCGAATTTGAACGATTTCTTCTTCGGTCTGGGCGTACTCGAGTGACTAAAATTATTGGACGCGGAATCGTCCGTGCCTTGATCGGGGTCCAGATAAAAATGAGTGGCCGGTCGAAGATTGAATTTCTTGACCACGGGAGCGTCTGATTGTTGTTTCTCGTTCAACTCTTTTAAGCATCTTTGCAAAGATTCGGGAAAAATCGTACTCAACGGTCGAATATAATGACCGCATTCGAAATCCGTGTATCCGTTTAAGAATTCAGTTTGCGGACGTTTCGGGTGTCGTCTGGATGCCGGTGATCCGTTTGGTGTTTGGAATCGTTTTTGCCTTAGCATAATGTAGGTATTAGTACTGATTTTATCAGCAACTAGACACGGGTAGACTAAAATTTCCACTAAAAGACAAGGCAGCCGGTGACTTGGTATCGACCCACGTTCAAATTGATTCATAATAGCTGGTACGATGATAAAAATATTCCGGTTTCTACACTGCATATACATTACAATTGCCTGGTTACGTCAAGCAAAACTACGCCTCGGCTTTTGAAGAAGATAATACCAAAGTTATATATGTTGACATTTGACGAAAAACGCTCATAGCTTTTCTCCTTCTACGCCCACAAATCACCCCAAGTATGAAATGCTAATTGAGCGTAGTCATCCGTTGAAAAAATTGCACGTGACCCATGAATGGGGAGGGGGATTTCTTGATAGAAATTTTTATGATGCAATATGACGTCATTTCTGCTGATGCAATTGCATTGAATCAGGATTAGGAAATTTTCCCATGCATTACTGCATCATTCTGAGCCACGCTGTACCTTGTGGAAACTTTGTGGGTATGTTTTACACGTCCCACAAACTTTGTGGTTTGTTAAAGCACAAAGTTTGTGGATGTGTAAAACATACCCACAAAGTTTCCACAAGGTACAGCGTGGATTCTAAGCTATGCATTTCGTACGCTGTACTTTACAGCATACAAAAATACGCAGTTACGAAAATTTACACAACCCCGCAAAAAAACAGACCCATTTTACGCTAGTACTAGTATATTCTGGTTTTTTATGCTTCGGAGAACCGGTTCTTCGATTTCACGAATTCTTTTCTCAGCTTCAACGAGCCAATATCTTTTGTACATTCGGCACGAGACACCCCCCCCCCAAATCCGCAAGTGAAGTGTATGAATCTCGTATTTCTACGCCATAGGGACCCACTTGAAATGGACAATGCATTTTATTTAAACAAATCCTTCAAATTTTTCAATCTTATGAACTAGATGAAACAGGTGTCTGCATACAAGCGGTTCGCCTATGTACAAGTTTTCCGAACTTTTCTACCGCACCTAGCTCTCAGCTGATTTCTGACAAAATCAAACTTTCACGATGGAAAGAAGAATACCAATGAATTTGATCGTTGCTGCTGGTGTTTCGAATATGGGAATTGGGAAGAATGGGAAATTACCATGGCCCAGGCTACCGTAAGCTGGATTTTAGAAAATATTGGCGATCAATGTCATTGATTGCATTTTTAGCAATGAATCCAAGTATTTCCAAAAAATCACCACGAGATGCAGAGATCCAGGTGAGAAGTTGAGATTTTGTCTCGGTTGTGCCAGGGCATATTCCCTGGCACCATGGATCCCTATGACCCCTGGCTAAGATTCCATGGAGCCCTTCACCAATTTCGTAAATTTGCCCTTTTTCCAGGCAAACGTAATGCGGTCATAATTGGGAGAAAAACCTGGGAATCAATACCGGCAGAGAATCGACCACTCAAAAATCGATTGAACGTGATCATTAGCCGTACATTGGATCAAAGGTAAAATAGGTCATTTTTTGGATTTTATCAAAATCTCATACGACTATCATTTCAGTGCCATGCCTGAAGGCGTATTCGTATTCTCATCATTCGACGATGCCATGCAACATTTGACCAATTCCGAAATATCCAATGGTATCGAAACTATTTGGAATATTGGTGGAAGGGATATTTACCAAGTAAGAATAGTCTTCCTGTGCAGTGAGCGTGAATCAAAACAGGCGTAGCCAGAACCCTCCCTTGGGCGAGAATCGAGCAAAAAGGGGGACTCTTCTCATAATTTTTGGCCGGCTGCCAAGAAAAAAAACCAGGGGACCCTTTGGTCATTTCTCAGGGTCGGGAGGGAGCTTCAGCCCCCAAAGCCCCCCCCCCCTGGCTACACCTATGCAAAGCACTGTTTTATCAAGCTGGTGGCATACTGTAGCACCAGGGCATTCCTGCCATGCCATGGTCCACATGAATGACCACTGCTTTTTTCAGCTCGGCCTGGGACATCCGAATTTCAAACGCCTCTATATTACTCGTATATTGAAATCATTCGATTACGACGTGTTTTTTCCCGATACCGATTGGAGCAAATTGAGAAGAATCAAGTGAGGCGTAATTTTGAATTTCTACGCAAAATCTAAAATTCACGCTTTTTTTCAGTGATCCCGACGTTCCGCCCGGGACTCAAGAAGAAAACGGAATCAAATATTTCTACGAAGTATTTCAACGCATCGAATGATCGGCAAATGATACCTTGCAAAAAATTGGATTTGACAAATTTTCATTCCTCATCCTGCTTTCACTTTTGAAATATGTGGACCAGTATGCGTACCTATGCACTTTTTCTATGATCGTAAAAGAATTTCTGTTTGAATTTTGGAACGGAATGGTGACATTGCAAATTGCGCAATTTATGCGGTTTATGCGCTGCATCGATTACAGCCTATTCTGGCGGATTTTGTCATTGATCCACATTCAGTGATTTGGGAGATATTGGGCAATCCAAAATGATCAATATCGCAACAGTTTTTATGCACATTTCGAATGATTGTTAGCAAATTAGCGAGCATCGAAAATTCCACCGAATCAACACGAATTAGTAATCAAGGGCTCCTCAGAGAAACATTGGATTTCAGTGGCATCTTTTTGCCCGGCAACTTCTTGTCACTCTTATCACCCACTTTTGATTTCTTATTCGACTCTGATTTCTTGCTCGCGTCTTCCCTGACACTGCTCTCTTTCACATGGTCAGCAGCGATGCGTCGTTTTCGATAGAATCGTAAAATCGGATTCTGTTCCAACATCAAATACAGGAACCAACGATTTCGAGCCAATTTACTTCGAATCTTTTTCTGCTTCTCTTCCAGTTCATTCTCACGATCCAAGTCTGAAATGGAGCATCACTTAGCCTGCGAATATCGAATACGAAAGCACTTACTGAACATGGAATCCGTTGAGGATACTTGCAATAAAGACGTCACTTCCGCATGCGTACTCTTGGATGATGAGGATTTCAACAATAAATAGACGAACGTCAACATGGTCGGATTGGTCAACGAGCTTTCCAGCATCAGCAAACCAACGTACGCTTTGAATCCTGAAACAATTCGTGTTTCGATCAGTGAGCGCATTATGAAGCTGGGATTTTGCATTGCGACCAATCATGGTCAAGTGCCAGTGATGCTTTTTAATCAATAATCTCAGCTCACCTCGATCTCGATCTTCGAATTGACGTGCCAAAGTGCTCTGATCCAATCTCGGCACAACCCACATGCTGAAGAAGGTTGCTTTGACGATGCGGATCAAACACGACACCAATCCGATAGCCGCGTGCGGGAAGACCATGAAGTATTGGAAATTGACGAACCATGACCTGAAAATGCATCCACATTATTCCCAATCCACAAATTCAATTCTTTTTTGGGCATACCTGTTATCCAAGGCGAGGACCGCTTCTCCGGCCGCGTTCCTTTGCAAGAAGCAGAAATAGACGATCGTGTGTTGAATGGCTTTGAATATGTACACGTAGACGAACAGGAGCCTGTAAATCCATACATTAGCACCTGTGATCGAATCAATCGATAAATCTGATCACTTACAAAGCTGAATGGATGTAGTCTCGCCACGGTTGATATTTCCGACCACTGGTAGTCAAGATCCACGCGGCCACGCCCAATCCGATAATCAGTGCAGTGATGACCAGCGTGTGTACAATGAATCCTGAAATAAAATCCGGATTGTAAATTATCAGATATCACAAGAAATCACAATGCTTACCCCAAATTGCAAACGCGAATTGGTATCCGACGAATGCCAAACTGTCCACCTGAAATTGAGGTTTCATTAGAATAAGAATTCGTACAAATTGAGCAATGCAAAAAATTGCGCAATTTTGTAATTGAAAATCGACTTACAATCACGTCCCGGGGCGTCCTCTTGAAGGCCGGCAAATGCTTAACGACGCCTTTGTACGAATACAACAAATTCTTTCGATGCTTCCTCAACACGAGCAGTAACGAGGTCGCTGTGAGAACGAACGCCACGACGATGGAGATGAATAATGCCACTGACAAAAAATCATCGATCACGATCAATACTAAACGAAATTGCATTTGCTCACCTTTGATCAAGAACCTGGATGTCTCCGGTTCTCCCTGTTCCAGGAATTTGGCGATCACCCATTCCACGTATTTGAATTGAGATTCCATTTCGGTCTCGTTCGCTCGCCCAAACACGAGTACACGATTCAAACCGGCGGAAAGACTAGCGTCCACTCGGAATACGGCTTCCAAGAATGTTAATGCCATCTAAAAATAGGATGATCAGTATTTGGGAAGGGGGAGGATGAAGCATTACCGTGTACACAAGTAGTATGGAGACGAATACAGCTGATAATATGCTGACCGAATGGCGAAAGCCTAAAATGAGCTCTGCTTTAGCACAGAGCACTGATCCGGCCATGCGGTTGGTTGAAGCAGTAGCCAATGGCATGCGGAGGGCGTGGCCATGGTTGAGGTACTAGCCAATGGCATGCGGAGGGCGTAGCCATGGTTGAGGCAGTAGCCAATGGCAATCGGAGGGCGTGGCCAAAAGCTC
>JAQIWJ010000747.1:0-16648 GCA_034695185.1 Discolaimus major
CAACTTGGCCGGTTACCAGACGAGGTACAGGTTCAGCGTCGAAGAAATTTCTCTGAATTTTTATAATTTATAGATTTATTTTTATCAAAATAGAAAGTCCTGATCAAATGCAATGCTGTTAATCTTATAATTCTCTCAGAAACTTCAAATTTCCGAATATCGATTTAATATTGAAACTGAAAACCATATACTGTAGAAATTCAAAATTTCGAAATTTGATTTAAACGTTATTGATGGTTGAAGAGTATATTTTCCTGATCAGATAAGCGTGGTGATTCCAAAAATCACATTCATTTTCATGTCCGACCAATTTTGACGAAGTTGGCTGCAAATATCGATTTTCGAAATATCGATTTTTAAGTGATCAGACCATGATCAACGGATAGGGCATGTTCGATTGTATAAGGAAACACCACCACATCTTTCCTGTATTCGCGTTTTTTAGGAATTTTTCTTGTTCAAAATCATATGCACTGAAGGATAGGGAATTCAAAAATTTGAAATTCTTGAATACATGTGATTAATGAATGACGAACACTTTTTCTGGGACACTTTGACATGCTGATTATGAAAATCGCGTTTATTTCGTCGTACGATCGACATTTAGAGATTTGATCAAAATGATCAATTTCCTACAGAGAGCCGATAATTCGATTTTGACAACGGCAATCGATTCTCCGTGTTTCATTGTCCAAGAAAATATACCCACATGCCATATCTAGCTTCAATCTGCATAAAAATATCATTGATCAAAGATTACATGCTTGAGGCATAACAATTTTCAAAATTTCAAAATTGATAATATTCGCGCTCGGTGCATTCAAAGCACGTTTTCTAGGATAATCAGCCACGCCGATTGCAATGGTGCAATCAGTTTTCGTGCATTATGCATATTTACGAAGTTGCTCGAAAGTATCGATTTTCGCAGTATCGATTTCTTTATGATCAGCATGTGATCATTCGATAAGGCGTGGTCGATTGTATCAGAAAATGCATTCATACTGCACAAATTCATTTATCAGGTTATGACGAGGCTTGAAAAACCATTCATGGCATATCCGCCTTTGCAAAAAACACTCAAAATATCAGCGTATCAAAATTCTATTCTCATAACCGTACCCGCATATACACTTCAATAAGTGCGAAAAGGCATAGCTATAACAGGGCCTCATTCATCATGAGTATTCATCACACCATTGTTATAGATTCCATTGCCATTTTCTACAGTAATCTTATGATCATTCGATCTTGCCTCTGTAGAAGATTGACTGTGTTGAGCGAAATTCAGGAATATCTCTTCCAAATTCGTTTGTGATAAGGAATAATCCACGATGCCGTGTAGTGGAACCAATTCTTCCAATGCGCCGAATAATGACGACCACGTATTCCCATCCACTGGGATCCAAAATGATGCTTGACGGCAATGGGTTTCCTGAAAATTCAGCGCAGAATTAAATCTGAGCAGTCAGAGCCTCTTGTAGGGTCTATGACCCTTCATGACTCTGTCTATAGCTTATCAAAAGCCGGCATTGATACTGAACAATGCCAAAACCAATCAAACGAGCTTACCTTCATTATTGTGCCAGGGAATTTCTCTTGTACAGCACCCGCAAGAAGACCGAGGAATCTTTCATCTCCCACTTTCACCAATAACGTATATCCTGAGCCGAATTTAGCCTTGAGATGCTGAGGTGAACCAATGCATTTGAACCGTCCGCCAACCATAATTGCCAGTCTTCCGCACAACGCCTCGCATTCGTCCATACTATAAAAAGACACGACTGTTAGGTCGTCCATTTCTCAGAATCAATCAAATTCATACCTGTGTGAAGTCAGCAATACAGCCACTCCTTTCTTCTTCACGTGAGCCAAAACGTGCCAAATAATTCGTCGAGAAGCCGGATCCACACCGCTGGTAGGTTCATCCAACATCAATACCGCTGGGTTGCCGATTAATCCAATGGCCAAGCTCAATTTGCGCTTTGTACCACCACTGAAAAAGGACATGATTAGTATTCATGTAAACCGCCAAACGAACGAAATTACCTGTACGTGCCGATCTGCTTATCAGCGTATTCTAATATCCCGAGCGATTGAAGCGAATGGTCCACGACGAGACCGATTAATTGCTCCTGAATACCTCGGATTCGTGCGAACATTGTCAGCATTTCAGCACCGGTCATTTGATCGATAACGGCGCTGAATTGTGGACAGTAACCGACCATTGCACCAGCCTGAAAATATTCAGCATACAGTACAACGTATGACCATGCTAACTTGGACTCACCTTTCTCCAATTACTTCTGATGCTGATCCCATTCACCAACGCATCGCCGCCATCGATATCATTCTCACCGGTGAGCATTTGGAACGTGCTCGTTTTCCCAGCACCATTCACGCCCAGCAATCCGAAACATTCGCCTCGTTTAACGGCGAAACTCAATCGATCCACGGCCAATAAATTCCCGTATCTTTTCTCCAATGCTTCGGCGATCAGTACGGAATCCGTGGTATCGGTTCTCCAACGCCAATCGGCAATACGTCGACTCTCATCGGCCACGTCGTCGTCAATATCCGTCGTTGTTGCGCCATTCTTGTACTGTCCATTTTGGCGAATCGGATGAATACACTGCGGCAGAAAGTTCATTCTTCCATCCGGACGTCTCGTGAAGCAATTGCGGAACAGGCGTCTCAATCGTCGTGCGTAACCCAATTCGATGAAGACCATAATCATGAAATAGAAGCAGCCGTTGATGAATAGGAATACCAAAAAGCGTCCGAGTCCGGGTGTTTTCCATCGTAAATAATCCGATGTGAAATGATCTGAAAGAGAGAATTTTTAGCAAAGGCCTCAAAACTCGAAGTCTAACCGTACCAGTTCCGCAGCATAGCCAATTCTTTTCCACTTCACAAAACGGTATGAATGGTTGACAGGCGTCGGTCACGAATACGTTTCCATAATAGGACATGATGCCTTGACCCAAACCGTATCCCGGGAATAACGCCATAAATACCCAATCCACCGTATCGGCTTGGTCGAATAAACGCAAGGGTTGTTTCAATATGCCTTCCACGGCTATAGTGATCAATCCTGAAATCAAGATATTCAGCATACAAGACAAATAGTCAAAAAATCTTCTTACCAGTAAATATATTGTAAATAGTCAATTTGACGAACGCTCCAGCCGCTGAACCGATGACGAATGACGCGGCATAAATCATGGGTAAACTAGCCCAGCCGTAAAATATGAATAACGTCAATATATGGGGCCAGTGATTCCTTCCGATCAACGGTTTCACGTCGAATCCGACGAATACGATCATCAATGCGGCCACGGTGATCATGTAGTTGAAGAAATCCCACATCCACGTGGCCAACCAGAACGTCAACGGATGTACGCCGCCCAATAATTGCAGATGCTTAGCTTTGGTCATACGTTCTTTCACCAGAAATACGACGAACGAACTGACCAAGAACGCCATGGCGAATACCAAATTGAAGGCGATATTGAACTGCAGTACACCGACGGCTGCCCACGATTGCAAATCGTCCGCTTTCGTCGGTGGCAATGGATGATTGACGGTGGTCAATTTCATATTTGGAACGAAGCCTTTCTTATTGTACGATAGCGCTGCGATCAATAATGCGTTGTCGATGACGTTGACGGTGACGCCCGGTCCGTGATACGGCTGATTGTTGAAATAAGCCATAATATTCGACGAATTCCCAGCGGTGCCATTGGAAATAAACGATGCGGCGATGATGTTGTTGAGATCGAAATTCGCTTCACCAATTCGGCCAGTCGAATCGATGACGTAACTGTCCAAATCACCGTCCATATACACGACGTTCTTGTCTTTCAAATGAGCAGTGTAAGACGTTGCCACCGCGTCCAGAAATTGATCTCCGCTGTTCACCGATTTCACCACCGCCACCGTCGTATAACCGTAAGTGTCCTTGGTTAACGGTAATTCCGGCATATCCACTGGACCAGGTAGAGTTCGGTTGACGATCAGTGCCAAAATAAGCACCACCACCGGCACGACCAATTGAACGAATAGGACTAGCCAGTTTCGTAGCGAATGCACCAGCCGTTTGACGATCATGGCTCGGAAATGCTGGAGGATCAATGGCAAGCCTCGGTTGCGATGACCAACGCGTAATGGGACATCTGAAATCAAGGCGTCAGATGACTGCAATAACTTAAAACAAAATGCATACCTGACACCTCGATAGGCACGCCATCCGTAACGTTCTCGTCCTTCTTGTAAAATTCGATATCCGCCTTTTCAGATACCCTGCAAAAGAAACCGATTTTAGATTTCAAATACTCATATTTCAATATTGCTTACTTCAGAAACACTTCTTCCATGGTCGTTACTGATAATCCGAACGAAATAACGCCGTATTTCTCTTGATCGCGTTCCAAATCAGCGAACAAGCTTGGGAAACGTTCACGCCTTTCTGTTGGCAAAATAAATATGGATTCGGCCCCAACGCTCGATTGCAATCTGGCATCCGGAACAGACGACCGAATCTTATTCAGCATACGCTCACTGGCGTTTTTGACGACGGCTGGATCTTTCTGCTTGAAAATGGCCGTCATGTTGTAGCCACCACCTGAAACGTGAATCGTTCAATAGCCAGTCAATATTCAATACCACCAATCGCTTACCGTATGTTCGTTTCAAGAACATGCTGGAGCCAATACATTGCAGCCGTCCATGCGCAAGGATTGCAATACGATCGCCCAATAAATCAGCTTCCTCCATGTAATGCGTGGTGAACAGGATCGTTCGGCGGTGTTTCTCTTGTTGCAGTAAATGCCACGTATCGTGCCGGGCTCCTGGATCCATACCGCTGGTTGGCTCGTCGAGGAGAACAATCTAAAAATGTAAAAGATTTATATGATGAACCAGGCGATGAAAATATAATCTCACCTGTGAACCGCCGATCAAAGCGATGGCCAACGACAATTTCCTCTTCATTCCGCCAGACAGGTTTCTTGCGAACTCGTCCCGTTTCTTCTCCAATCCCAATGACGATAGCAAATAATTCACTTCATCTTGATCGACATGACGACCTTTCAGCTAAAACAAGAGTACATCAGCAATGAAGGGATGCTTAATTTGAGTTTATCCTTACCTGGCAGAAGAATTTCAAGTGCTCGAACACCGTTAAATTGCTGAATAGGACGTTGTGTTGAGGACACAGGCCGAGATATTTCCTTGCGGATGCCAAATTGTTGCTGATATCGAATCCATTGATTGTAACCGATCCAGATGTTGGTGGTAACATCCCTGAAAGAACCATTGTGTAACTGACGCATGACCAAAATCAAGAAGTTTTTACCAGTCATCATAGCCATAGTCGTGCTCTTTCCAGCTCCGTTATGCCCCAATAGGGCTGTGATTTGTCCGAAATATACGTGCATATCCAGATTCTCCACCGCCAATTTCCGAGCTTCACCATTTCCATAAATCTGAAATCGTGGAGATTAGATTTCATGAACTAGCTGACAATAAACGTTTACCTTGGTCAATGATTTCACGACCAATTGTGGCACCGCACTGACGATTTCTGAATCGATTCTGGTTTGCCTGAATATATCGCCCGCAATTGGATGACCGATCGTGCTGATGGCATGCGATTCCGTCTCGTCATTGTCCAAGCCTCGTTTGCCACCGCACCAATAATTGCGCTGAAAATATTTGGGTTAGATCCAGAATTGAATCAATAAGCTAAACACTCACCGTGAATGGGAAATACCACGGTTCCGGTACACCTTCATCGCCAGGAAATATGGCCTCGACGTACCATGTGATGAACAGGCAAATAATGGCATCGACGATCAACATGATCAATACTTCGTACATGGATAAATTGTCGCCTAATCCGCCTAATTTCCCGATATTGTTCCATTGAACGCCGATGTCTGAAATGCGAACGAATGTTATTGTCAGGGTTATAACAGAAATAATTCATGCTTACCCAAGCCTTCATACGCACCGATGATCTGACCACCAAACGACATTCCAGTGTTCATGATTAAACTTGACAATATTTTGGCCAGCCGACCCAACGTGGCGTAACGTGGTTGTAGGAAGAAGTACGGAATATACAGCATGAACCAAACGATGCCACCGACCGCAGCCGCCGTGTTGCCTGAAATGCATCAGAGTGAGAACCTCGATCGAAGAAAATGGAAAGGAGCTTACCAGCCTTGAAAAATACGGATACGGCGAAGCAATAGCATACGATGTTGGCCGAATAGATCATTAGGAATACGAATAGAAATGATGGATCGATCCGGTCGATGATTTTGAGACCATTGAACGGACACGTGAGCAGGATCGTAAGCAGGGCGGAGACGATCAATAATTTGACGTAATTGATGATGAAATACGCCGCCCATTGAACGAAGTTGCTGAGGCCCATCACTCGCATGTATTCCTGAATTCAAAATTGTTGTATAGAAGCAAATAATAAGAAACTTTCATTACCTTGAGCCGTTTCTCCTTTTCTGTGACGATATTCCTGATGATGTAAAGGACGCTCAGCGCGAAACTGAGGACGAAGACCATCGGTAGATACTGCTGAGCCACCATGATGAATGGATTATCGATAAACGGCGGATAGGCGAATCGTCTTAACGCAATCGGCGAAACGAATTTCGCCGTCAAATTCGAATCGTGGCTCTCGTTCCATGCGAACATTTGAATAATGGAAACGTCGACGGCACGTTGTAGCATTAGAAATCCTTCTTGCCAATAACCTGCAACGAAGAACGCATGTACAAAGTGATAGTAGCTGATCAAAATGCATCGTACCTGGTTTTCCACCTGATGTCAAGTTGTTCTGACGAGGTCCCAATGACTGGACCGCTGGATATAGCAAATCGGTATCCCATCCTTCGTCTACACCACCGCCGCCCATACTGTCACCGAGACCGGTCTTTCCGCTTGCAGGCGCGTCGTTTCTAGCCGTATTGCTCATTCTGATCTTGTACCGCAATTCGGTCAATTGATCCAAACGCGGCGATCCGTCGTCCCAATTGAAATCCGTGAAACCGTTCTGGAACACGATGCCGCCTGAAAGGGAAAACGTCCAATCTAAATTCTCCTCTCATGAATATGCTATTTGCTTACCTAGATATTTGTTCTGGCATCGGGGCATGGATTCGAATTGGCCGGTTAAATTCTTGACCATTTCATCTTCACTCGGGAAACCTGCAATAAAAACCACAATTAGCCAGATGATACCACAGTATCATAACTTGAATTATTTCTGTGCTCATGCTATTCCTTGTACAGAAGCATATGATATGCATATCTTCATTTATTTCCTACAAAACTAATCCTTCTTGGTCTGTTTAATAAAAATCAGCTACTACATCCCCAACATAGCCTTTATCAGGCAAATTCCCTACATCCTTATTTATTTTTTGCTTTGCAAAATGCTTATAGGATTATACACCTGATTCAACTGACAGTGCATATGTGCTTATCATCAGGACAGGCGTACTCAATGTGAAAACTCCCTCTTTTATGATTACGTTGACTGAGACAGTCACAGCTTGCACGCTGTATTAAGAAATCCTATAAACCTATTATGCCTCATTTAAATAAACCTATAAAACGCCACGCCTATCCTCTCATGCATGCACTCTGATTATGCCATGACGACCTCATCAGCCATTCCAAATTTCAAATAATGCAACTGATCACTTACCAACAACTTCCATGAAATATTTCTCCTCGAAAGAATACGAATGAGTACCATTGTCGTGGGTTGAATTTGGATTCGGATACGGGAATCGCTTTTTCACGGAGTCCATAAGGAAATAAGTCAACTTATTCTCCGGAGCGTAATAAATAATATGCGGATAGAAGCAGGATCCGAGCAAAGTTCGATCATCCATTCTTCTGACGAGATCCAGAGTATTGCCGGATACGATGAATGGCTCGAATATGGTGGCATTTTGACGACCCGTATCCACCGACTGCCTGACCACGACTAATACCACAGTCAGTAGAATGGGTAGAATCAATTCGAATAATGTCCACACGGGTTGACGTCGTTGAATCAACCAATTCTTCCATAATAATAAACGCAACTGCAGCAACGAATCCATTTCTGGCCGAACCGTCCAGCGATCAAGCAAATTTGGGTGATCCTTGATAATCCTGAAATGCAAAGCGTACTGTAGTGCTGTCACCTCAAATATTATGCATGGGATTTCAAAGTATAATAAGGATAGCACTCGCTCGACTGACGCTTGCACAAACAATGCCAACTTTCGATGTTAGCATACATGCGAGGACTCAGTCAAAGTGATGAATGGACAGTGATAAGAGTACATCCTCTTTTGCGATTGTGGAACGCAAGATGACGTCTCGTGTGTCTTCACGTGCAGGGATGATTTCGGGGGTCCCAAGCTTTAGGAATATTTGACAACCCCCATTACATACCTGTCAAAATTCAGACGCTCAATAAACTATCAGTACGCCGCCGGATGTTGTAATAATATCTTCATTTTGACGCGGATTAAACTGGACGGCCATTTTCGAACGCGGCGTTGCAGTAGAATCACGTACATCCGCCGAAGACGATTACCATTCACGAATCGATGTTGATTAACGCCGAGCAGATGATCAAACTGAAAAAAGGAAGTTGTACCGCGCGAATTGTCAAACATTAGTTCAACGCGGTAAAATTAGCATAAAAGCCAATAAAAGAAATATGCATGAATGCGTCAACGCCTCATCTGAATGTTTCACAGCACATGTTGGCGAAGACGAGGCCTGACTTGTTTGACAAGCAAAGGAGAATAGCTGAGGAACGTGCAAAGACATGAAAATCCTTACCAGGAAAATTTTCATGAGAAATTCTTCAATAATTCCAAATTCTTTCATCGAAGGGTTTATCGGGCATAAATGGCATAATAGCCAGCGTAATGCAGCAGGAAGCGATAATTTACACTTGAAATAGTCGATTGCAAATAGAAAATTCAGAATTTAGTCCATGTTTTTAGGAATTCTCGAATTTTTGGCAATTTGTCAATTTTGGTGGTTTACCGCACCGTAGCAGACAATTAGTGGTAAGGATCGCTAAGACCTGAAACGCATGTGCGCACTGCAATTTTGGGCGTCCCTGGATTTGGCAAATTTCCAGATTTATCGGGAATTTGATCAAAAATATCGATTTCATCTGATCATATTGGTGATATGGACTATAAATATCTTACGACGGACGTTAGTGCATCTATCGACGCGTTTATTCATGTGAACTTCCTAAAACTTCCGGTGTTTGCCATGGCCAGAAATTTCGATGAAATTCGGATATTTTTATTGATTTGGAATCATGATCAGTCGTATTTTGGATTGGACTGTAAGAAATTGGATTCACATTTACAAGGGGTAAGTCTTTTATTATTTGGCGTGTCTGATATATTGACAGTGCTGATGCAGTTATTACAAAATTTATTTTAGATAATCAGCTGCCAAACGGCTTCAAAGGCGGATCAATATTATTCCAAATCAATCGGTATTTTTGGCGGTTAAGATCAAAGAACCAGCAATGCAATTACGGCGGCTTGATTTTTATATTTGCCAAGAAAAGTAAGGCGTGTTTGTATTTTCTTCCTTCAATTTCCATGGCACAATGATGCGTGGAAATCGCATCAAAATTTTCAACGTGCTTGAAATGATCATGAATGATGACCATAAAATCTCAATTCTAGATATGGTTCAACACGAATCGGTTGCAATCTCAATTCACCATCGTCAAATCAATGAATTCTCAACAATCGGAGCAATATACCTGGATTTACGGAATCTCGATTAATTCTGTGTGGTTTGCGGTTTATTGGACGGCCAGAAGTTACGCTTATCACCATCATAACAGGTACGAGAAATTTCTGTATCTGGACTCGTAGCTAGCAGTTTTTTCTGGACTGAAGGAAGTAGGGGATAGGATTAGGTTTTTCTGATGTCCTCTGGGACAGTTTAGGTTTAGGCACTAGGTAATTTTTTGAGCGATTACCGCTCTTTGATTAGCTAGTGTTAGATAAGATGAAGCTGCCTGCATCCACGAAGGATTGCTTTGGCATTACTTTTTTGAGTGATTTTCGCTCACTTGGGAAACTAGCTTGATATTGAGATTTTTCTGAATGATGGTGGCATATCCACATTAGGCGTTTTTCCATAGCCTTTTATGAATGAGGATGAGTTTTGAGATTTTTGGCTTTTTTCCTAATGTCCCCGAGGACAATGGCGAGCGAGCGAGCGTAGAGTTTATTTTCGATGCAGTTATACTGCCCGAGTGATTTTGTCGCGTTCCATCTGATGGACTGTTCTGATTTTCTTTGATGCGCATTGACCGTGAATTATGATTGACACGGGGTCAATTTCTGGCGTTCCGTTCGTTTGTCGTGGACTTCGTGGCTATAGTTGTGTGCCGTTTTGGCCTGTTTGCTAAGCATAGGATGTTTTCGACAGACCCGTGCATTTTCGCAGGGTCTAATTGGAAGCTTAGGAAGTAGTGGTTGGAAACAAAGAAATGCTAGGATTTGTCTTTGCGGCCCAGCTGCACCCATTGTATTTTGAGGTTTCGGAAATGAGAAGGGCAGTATAGGCGGATTAGTGGCGCGGTCATTCGTCTCCAGTCGAGCGAAATGGGACAGGCGAGGTCCCGTTTGGTTTTGTGAGTGACACTGACACGTTCATCCTCTTCTCCTGGCAGAAGAGTCGCCGTCCATGGGACAGCGGGAGGGCTAGCGAATTAAGGTTAGGGGCACAATTTGGAACCTGGATGAGGTTCGTTCGCGAAAGACGGATTGTTGGCGTTCGATTTGCGATTGAATCAGATGGAAGGAGATTGATGACAAGTATGCGTGCGTGTAGCACGTTGCACCGGCCATTCTTAATCCGCATTGTGAAGAAGACCAGGCTGCTATGGATAGGTTTTTGATCGGGCGGCTTATCTTTAGAGGAGGCATTGAAAAAAGAAGCCGTGCTGCGATTGAAGTCGAAACGGCAGCCAAACGGAGAGCAAAGAATGACGACTTTCTCTTGTGCTGCGAGGGTTGTGTAGAAAAGAGGCCGAGGTGGGGCCGGGGAGAGAAGAAGAAGACGAGGTTCCGTCCGTCGTTTTCATTTCGCTCTTTTCTCTTTTTCCCAGGCGCGTTTCTTTCTCACCATGGTCCTTTTTTGACAGCACCCGGCTGCCAATGCCTGGGTTGTGCCTGTTTGGCTCCAATGCGGCCGTGGTAATGTTTAACTGGTTTCGGTGTCGTCTATTAAAACGGTTCTAAAGCGCCTCCCGATACGCTCCTCCTATTCTACCAGTCGCTCGGAGGAGACGACCATTCCCCCGCCCCAACGCGTATCCTATACGCACTTCCAATCCACTCCACTTTTCGCATGTGTACATATATATGCCCTCGTTCTCATCGGTCGGCTGGCTGCATTTTTGCTCCCGCAGCCGAAGTTTCGTTCAGTGCTTAGCGTATTATAAACTTTATTCACCATTGCCTACCGCGGAAGAGGCAGTTGAAAACGTTTTTTCCCTCATTCGGGTTGGCTCGACATTGAATAGCGAACTGGGGTTTATTTTAGTGCTGGTTTTGCGCGTTGAAATTGGGATTTAACGATCCTAAAGTGGCCATTTTACTCTCGAGCATAATCGTTATGCTCGTTTTAGAGTGCAAACTTTGGCAACATCGAGATCATCAGCACCAGTAGGAATACTCGGGTGTCGTTCTTCTTTTCGGATTGGCTGTTATTACGGCATTACGAGTAGTTAATGCGATCGTTATTCGTCGCCTTGAATGGGCTATAAAATATCCCGGACGTTGGCCGCCTAAAGCCATTTTCGTTAGAATAACGACCGTTCCGTTCGGCAAGGAAGGAGGGCGGTTTTAGAGCATTGCCTCCGTCGGAGTGCTGGTAGACGACTGGCCTGGCATGCGTTTTAGATTTTAACGACTTTGACGACCGCCGTATTATACCGATTTGAAAGGCGGCTGTTATTTCTTCTACGGGGCCAACGTTGATGTAGTTTGATGCTTTCGAAGAGGCAATAATCGCCTTGTAAATTGACTTTCTAACGACATTGAAACGACGCGATAGCTGATGAGATTTATGGCGATTAGAATGTCCTTGAACGCCTCGTGTTCACCACCGTTATCCGTGAATTATTATAGTCGTAACAGCGGCATTATTGCCACTGTTGGATTGATTGTTTGCGTGTTATTTTTATCATCGGGGAGAATTAATGGCGATTTGATTAGGACTGGTGACGTGAATTCGATCGCTTTAGGCGATTCTGGACACAAGCGGATATGCCAATCGATTGACATTGATATGTGCCGCGATTTACCCTACAACTTCACCAGTATGCCAAATTTGGCTGGCAATGAGGAACAGTCGGATGCGGAGATACAATTGGCTACCTTCCAGCCGTTAATTCAATTGCATTGTTCCCAGTATTTGAAGTTTTTCTTATGTTCGGTTTACGTGCCCATGTGCACGGATAAAATCGACGTCCCGATCGGTCCGTGTAGACCGTTGTGCGATGGCGTTCGGCGTTGTTGCGAACCGATGCTTCGGCAATTCGGTTTCCCTTGGCCGGCTTCTTTGAACTGTTCGAAATTTCCACCCGAGAACAATGCGCAAGCTATGTGCATGCGTGGACCCGGTGGAGGGAATAGGCTGGGCGAGAACGGTGATGACGGGAAGGGGCAACGTGAGAATGAAAACGGAGGTTGTTCTCACGTAATACCGGCCGTTGACGATTCGTCGTCTCATTCTTTGAGCGGACCGTATTCCGCTAAACGTCCAGTGGACGCGTTTCGTCCACCGTCTGATAAGAAATTCTACGATATTTCCAATAAGATCTGTCCGAATTTACCGTCTCGCATGGATCCTTTGTTATTGGAGAAATTCGTGCTAGTGAATAAAAGCGGACATTGCGTTCCTGTTTGCGGCAATGCTGCGAACAGTGGGGATATTTTATTTCGATCGGAGCAACGAGGAACTGCGGCTATTGTTTTGTATACGGCCACCATTATTTGCTTCATTCTTTCATCGGCCGCCGTGGCATGCGTATTCTGCTGTTCGTCGTGTAATCCATCGCCCAGTTTTAAAAGCGCATCGTCTGCGGTTTCGAATGGAGTTGCACCAGCTTGCAGCTCTTCTTATTTGGCCAGGGATCGATTACGGTACGCGGAATCACCTATTTTCTTCATTTGCATATGCTACGGATTAGCGTCCATCGGCTATATCATCTGTCTTTGCTCTAAACAAGACGATGGCTCTTGGAGAGCATCGGATGTGGCTTGTATTTCGTACGGTACCGCGGATTCGTCTCGTTACGTCATCGTGGGTCAAGGACTGCAGCACGTGAAGTGTACTGTAGTGGGGATTATTCTGTATTACTTTTTCACTGCCTCCAGAATTTGGTGGCTATTTCTGTGCGTTATTTTACTTTTGTGCGGCCCATTGAATTGGCAATCGGAAGCTGTGGAACGTCGTAGTTTTTGGCTTCATATCATCGCGTGGGGAGTACCCGTGTTGAAAGTTGTCATCGTATTGATTAGGCAGAGCGTTGATGGCGATGAACTGACCGGCGTTTGTTACGTGGGAAATCAGAATTCGACTGATTTATTATCGCTTTTAATTCTGCCGGAAATGGTGTACCTAGTCATAGGAACAGTTCCGCTTTTCATTTGCTTAGTATTAGTGCTAAGCGGTCGATTGGGGGCTCGGAAGAAGCCCCTGTCGAACGGGACTAATCCTTGCGGAGATCATCAGGAAGAGGCCGTGTGCCGTAGTCATTATCAACGACCTTATTCGCCTACTTTCACGAGAAATACGGCTTCTAAGAATGGAGGCACTTCACTGGATATGAGAAGTGCACAGCCGGAAGCTTGTTGCGGACTTGCTTCGAAAGGATTTTTAGCCGCCTCGTTCCTGATGCCGGCTTCTTGCTTACTGGCCGTGTATTCGTACGAATATGCTAACCGGGACAAATGGCTTACGCGGAACGGTTGGCAAACGTTGAACTTTGAGGCGTTTTTAGTGAAGATTTTCGCTGGGTTACTGTACGGGATCATATGCTCGAGCTGGGTGATTTGTCGTCGTCTGATTTGGATCAGCGTTGTAATTTGGCGTCGATTTACTTCGCCGAACGCCAGGAAAGGCGTGCCTTCTACTTGGCCAACGTCTTCGGCACCGACCGCGACCGGTGCTTCGTCTACTTCAACCGGGCATGCGCCTGGCAATGCTGGGGCTAATTTGGCGTTATTGCCGTCGAAACAGCATATGAACGCGAACGTTGCTGTTGATCATCAGCATTTTCATCATCATTACCAGCAGAATTATCCAAATAGACTCCATAATCAGGGTCATTTGCCGGCTTCTTATCATCAGCAATGTTTACCATTGCTGGCTTCACCGTCGACACCGAGTAATCCACCGCCAGTACCGTCGTTGGAAACACCGGCATCCTTATCTTGCGTTCCTCAACCGCTTTGGTACCAACAAAGGGGTGGAAATTTGATACTCTGATGTGAACTGAATTATGGACTTGTCTTTACACCGTTGCTTTTCAATTTGCATTTTGTGAACGTAGCAATGTAGATTTTTCTTGATTAGGATGGATCTTTGTGAAAGTCGTGTGTACAAGTTTTCATGACATTGGAATGAGCATTGTTCCAATATGGGTTACTGTAATTGTTGATTTTTTTCGCGATTTTCTTGCATTTGCAATGATGCATGATTGGACATATAAATTCAGGGTTTCTTCGAAAAGAGTGCTCGCGTTTGCAATGCAGAGTCGAGATGATAATCTATGTTAGGGCGTAGGTTGTGAATATTTCAATCGTTTCAAATAGTTTGAGAGAGAGGAAAGCTACGAAATGGCGCCTGCTTTTTACATTGGGTCGTCTATCGATGCCTTATCCATCCGCGTATGGAATTTATGACTAGCTTTTGTTGGCATGCCAAAGGCGGGGAAGCTTTTTCGAAAGTTTTCCTGTAAAAGCTCGTGAGTCCCCCCCCCCCCCCGTGGCGTATGTAAATCGTATTAGCTGGATATCATCAATCTAGGCTCCGCTCGTGTCTGGCTTGGGCCTGGAGGCTGTCGATGGCCGAAAGGGTTTATCGTTTGTGTAAATATAAACATCCCTGGCTTTTATCTTTGAGATCGTTCACCGCGGTCTTCTTTCTTTGCCTAGCTTTAGCTTTGGATAGACGATAATCGGAGCAAATAGACCGAAACGGTTCGCGTTGTTTGCAGTACAGCAAGAGACCGGGGATGCATTTTCGGGGCTCATGAGTTTCATAGGCTATAATAAGATGCTAATTTTGCCCTCGTGATTGATGAGATCGGAGGATGGATGAGTTTTTGACATTTGCCGCATGCAGTGTAGGTTTTCGGATTAGCGTATTCTCAAAACAGACGTCGATTTCTTGGTAAACACTGAATATGGTGGCGCGTTCCAATTCGACCAGCCAGGGAACCGCCCCCCCCCTCGTGGTGCTCCTGAAAGCTATTTAGTTTTGTTTGAGGTTAGGAATATACGAAGGAAGGTTTTCGATGTGTAGACTATACGAAACCGTCGTCTTGTAGCGTGTATTTTCGAAGATTCCGACCTGGGCCATGGGGGATGTGCGTGTCAAACTCGATGACTGATCGTTCTTTGCTTCGGCCGTCTCGAACCGATCGAGTCATTGATCATCTTTGGACGGATGCGTCCGCCTATACTGGCGTTTATAGGTGGCGAGAAATACCACCTTTCTAAAATCGTACTGAAGGAGGTGGAGATGAATTTTTGCGTGCGGGGTTAGGTTTAGGCGATTTGATAAATGGCAGTTTGATTTTCGAGTCTGCTAGCCATAAATTAGCTTGATTTTTGCCCAGGATTGAGGAATGTGATTTTGTAGCACGTGATGCGAGTTGATTTTGAGAAGCAGAAAGCTGCGATGTAGCTGGGTGGATGTAGGGATTTAGGCAGTCGATTTATTGGTTATTTTGACAAGGCTTGTTTAGTATATGCTTTATCTAAGCATCATGATGAATTTGAGAATAGAGCAGTGCCTAGTTTTTTGAACAGCAGGATAGGAATGGAGGGGGGAATGTTTTTTCAGTTGGCACGAGGTTTGCTTTCTTTCTCGAGGTGCTGGGGTTTCGCGTTCGGTCTCACCAATGCGAGTATAAATCATTTGGTGAAAACGCCAATGGCCGTGATCGTTCACTGTCAAAAGGCCAGCGTCCCGTAGTGAGCAAACCCTAATTATAAACCTGAAATCGAGGAACAAGTCGTATATCAATGAAATGCGAATTCTGTCGGCCAATCAATCATGCCGGATGGTCGGTATTCGGCTCTTGTGTGGGGACTCTCTTTTGTCTCGCCGAGGATGGACGAGTAGTCCAGAAACAGCGGAGAAAATCTTGAATGATAAACTAGGGCCTTTGAGTAGAGAAAAAAGAAGTCGAAATTCCATAAGGACTGAAGATGTATGGGAATTTTTATTACTATAAGTAGGATTTTGATAGGATTGGTTTAGCACATTTTCATTACTGATTTGCATGAGCTTGAGCAGGCCGTGAAAATGCACAGCATTTTTGATGATATTGCGAAAT
>JAQIWJ010000748.1:0-16635 GCA_034695185.1 Discolaimus major
CTCCTGCTCCTTTTCCACGAATGACGGATGATAACTGCTTGGATCCAATTTCAAATCGTACGCTGGCGAGATGACGATAGGTTTCTGAATGACACGGTCTCGCGTGGTTCCCCAATTTCTTCTCAAATATGCGCTGATCGAATAACTGATCTTTCCGCATTCATTCTTCAACGTGGGCGGCAGTAATTGGGGTAATGAGAATTTGAATTCGAACACGTAACGTCCGGCTGGTATTGGTTGGGGAATTCGACCGAATTTCTCAATGGGCTCACTTGGTCGTCGTAAAAATTGCTCGTTTTTCAAATGTGCATATCCGTAGTTGCCGTATCTTTTATCTAAAAATATGGTTCTGATCTTTCCATTTTGAAATGTATTTAAAAACAGCTTTTTACCTTTCTCTGTCTTTGGCTTTTTCCTGGTACAACATTTTCTTTTCCTTGGCTCTTTTTCTTTCTCTTTCTTCTTCATCGTGACATCGCAGGTACCGCACAGATCTACTCCCACTGTTTCGTACCACGGTTCGTCGATCATCACAGTGACTCGACCGGTAATCGTGGATCCGGGGCTGTACGTGGCATTCGATTGATCCAATTCCAGACGGAATTCCTTCGGACGCGGAGGGTAGATTCCAAAAATTCGTTCCTTATCCGCGGGTGTAAATTGTGCCTTCTGGCTGGATGTCAATTTTGAGTAAGAGAAACCGGGGGCCTCGATCGAGATCATGATGACCAACTCGCCTCGTCACCACCAAGAAACAATCGATCAATGAACGAGTTGATATCCAGCCAACGAGGGAACATAAGGGGAGGCGGGGCTTAGGCAAATAAACGTGTACGCCTCCAATGATTGGCAGCATTGACATGAGCATGCTAATTTATCTCAGCGGCCATATCAGTAATCGATTGATTTTTTGGTATCAAAAAATCGATAATTTTGATCAATTTCGTATATAAAGAACTGATTGCACCGTTGGATTCAGTATAGCTGATTATCCATGAGCATGGCTTCTATTGATGCCACGAGCGTCAAGTTGAGGGTCCGGAAAGCGGTTACAGTATACCACCTCGGGATTTGCGTTCAATTTTACAGTACATGAGGAGTCGAATGGTGACCACTGGTCATTTTTGACCAAAAGTGACCACCGATCACTCTGTCACGAAAATCCTAATTGATTTTGGACTCAGCATAATGAGAACTTCCAGCTGATACGCCAGAGGTCACCTTATCCACTGGTCAGCGATCATTACAATTTTGTTCCCCATGTGTCACATAATAAGCTAAAATTCAAATTTCAGCTTCCTATAGATTATACATTTTTCGAACATCGAAGTGGTTCGGTTACTTTTCTGGTAACGCTGTACTAAAATTTTAACTAATCGTCAGTTTTGTAAACGCAGCGATTATCGATTCGTGTATGAATGAAATTTGCATCCGAGGAGGACAGTAGGAATATCACTGCTCATTCGTGAATCATGCATTTTTTCCTAGTACCCCGTGCTAAGACCCTGTTTTTATTTACATTGCATCATATGTAAAGGGTGTTATCTGATAAAAATTCCGTCATAACACCAAGGCTAGATGCCTACGTTGGCATTTTTCGCGTCGTTTTATGATGAACAAGCAAAATGCCCTCTCGCCTTTGCCTTTAGTCTAGGCGAAGTATAAAAAGCAACAATGCTAATGTAAATGTTGGGCTAGGAAAGGATTTTTTACAACCGGTCTATAGAGCAGGAGTAGAATATTTTTACTACGTCTGGTCTGTTTCTGGACTTTTCTTCCAAACACCTTTGGCCATGGTCTTTTCTCATCGTCTGCCTGTACACCTGATTCATTCCACGGCTACCCTCATTCAACGCCTGTTTACTAATAGGCCAATGCGAAAAATACTGAAAACTATGGCGGTGCATTGGTGGGAGTGGGCGGAGAGGAATCAGCAAATTCTATTTAGGCTGTTGTCTTGGATGCTGGCATATTCTGGGAGAGCATCGTTCGTTTTCTCTAGCCATTTTTGGGAATTTGGGAACCTGATCCTGCTGCTATTTTTTGGCCGTAATTGGTTTGCCAGCCCAAAAGAGAATACTTCCACGCCCAAAACAGGAGTCCCAAATCGAATTTTGTTGGCGCCAAAATAGATAGCATCATGGGATTTGGCTTATCCATCAGGATTATCCATGATTACCCCTCTTAGGCTAAAGTAAAAGGCGGCTTAGGCACGCGGATTACTTTGCCTCCAGAATAACTGCTCCGGCTTAGTGGGAGCTAGTCTGGCTTAGGTGGTATTTGGGCATTTTACCATTCGTTTCTGTTTTGGGCCTGGTTGTGAATTTTTTGGGACCACTTATTCGCAGCCATATTTGGTCATTCTTAGCTATGGACCCCCCAGTGATGGGAAAATGATGCCATACTCATTGACACGTGTCAATGAAAATACGCGTGCCCGAATTCCCATCTTTGTCCAAGCCAAACATCATCAATTTTTGGAATTGATATTCTCTTTTATTGACAGGATCACTGGTGCGTGCAATATTTCAAATCGTCCGCTCCAAGGTCATTTTTATCAAACATCGGATTCGTTCGGTGAACAGATCAATCGAAACGCCATTTTTCGACCTTCAATATAAATATTGTCCAAATTACGAGCTTCCTGTTCGAATTGCTCAAATTGCGGATCGAAAATGGCCAACAAGAATTTGGGAACCAGGTGAGTATACTACTTTTGGTTTATTTTCATGCAAAATGCATGTCAAATTTTGGCTGATTTGCATGTCAGCAATCTTGGAAGGCTAGTGGCGGTTTCCATGCAAAATTGCTGAAGGCGATTTTCTCATTCCCAATGTCCTTCGCTTCGGTTTCGAGTGGTCATGACGTTTTGACCAATGGTCTCGGATGTCAAGGACATTTCAGTCCACTTGGAAAAACAGCATGTTGTTCTGCAATTTCATCATGGGGCCTGGGATTTTATATCTTGTTTTTGATGATGATTAGTTTGACTATTCTGACCTTTTTTCTTGATGAGAAGCCGTATGCTTTCGAAGCAATCATTCTTTAGCTTACATGAATGATTAGGACGGATTTGGGCAATTTGACTATTTTTACATACCTCGCCAAGCGAGGTTTTTGCGCATGCAAATAATATCCCGAGCTTTTCACGCATCGAAAAATTCCACAGGCACTTCAGACTGGGATGATTATGAGTGGTGGACAAATCCTGTCTCGGAATCCCCCCTACGGTTTAATGAATGAGATTTTCTAAATTCCCCAGATTTATTTACACGCAGGGTCGAGAACCGGTTTGTTTATTTCGAATCGTCCCCCTGTTTATATACGAACCGGCCATTTCGGCCCGATCGAGAAAGGTGTCAATGTAAACTTGCCAGTCTAATACTCGAGGAGTGAACTTTTCGGCCTTCACTAAGAATTTTCTCCTTTGACACCCCCTCCGCTTGGGTATCCTGGGTCGAAAATTTGGATACTTTTTAGGCGAAAGTATGGCCGAGTTAGGGAAAAGCGTTAGGTAAGATTTCCGGCCAATGGTGCCCTGGGGGTTCTGTAAAGCAATTTTAGCCATTTTTGGCGTGTGACCATTTTTGGCATTGTACCATTGGCACCTTGCCAATGACTTTTTCCACAGGCATCTTCCAGAAGACGAGTCTAGACTGAGTAGTGTAAATAAAGCTAAAAATCAATTTTTTTCGGCACCGATTTTGACTGGTGGGTTTATGCATTGGTAAATGGATTTTGAGCTTAGGATTTATGAGGTGTTTTCTTCCTGTCCGGATCTAATTGAACTTCCTGCATTAAAGCAGTCACCAGAGGGCTCGAATTTTGCCCATGAAGCCGTAGCTTTTGGTGAAAATAGGATTTTTTCCAGCTTTTGTCAAGCCAGCTGCAACTTTTGCAGCTGGAAATGCGAGCATTTTTTGCATTTCATGAGTCCGGAATGTTGACCGGTACGCACTTCCTGTACTCTGACTCTTTTTTTGAGTAAGTGTTTTTTATGCAAATCAATGAGTGAGAAAAAGGCGGGGGGGGGGCCTAGGCTAGCTTGTTCTGGCTTGATGCACTTTTCTTTCTTTTGGTATAAGGGAAAAGAGAGGTTTTTGTCACAGATGGTGACGAAAATAATCGTACGCTTCAACGAATCTGTCAGTGCTTGCCGCCGGGTGGTGCAGGCACCGGAAAATGAATGAATAATCGAACCGTGATCATCTCGGCAAGGGGGTTGGGCCAGTGAAACATTCATGTATACACCCCCGACTTCCATTCGCCAATCTCGGACCAGGCTTTACGAAACGGCCACTCCATGGTAGACCGTCTGTGCATGGAATATTCCCTCGACCATTGTCCAGTATCGGTGGAAGAAGCACATGTGCTAGGAAGGCGTTCATTATAAAACTTCCCCTAGTTTTTGCTTTTGCTGCTGGAAAATTGAGTGGTCGTTCCATTAGAAAAAGCTGCTAGACTGAACACGATCAGTTTTGGGGGGTTTTTGATGAACTGGCTTTTCGGATATTCCTCTGCTGGTCATTCGGTTGGAATTTGAAATTGCATCTGCTTGAAATTTATTGTTGATTAAAATTCGTAGGACCGCTTTTCGTCTGGTCTGGGCTTAGCAGCGTTTTTGAAGATGAATGTTGAACCGAGCAGATTCTTCTCGGCTAGGCGTCGTCGATGTTTGAGTGCAAGGTAAATGGCCAAGCCATGCAATTTTTATGGTTGTGACGTTGTGCAAAATTGCGCAATCCTCTTTTGCATTGACATTGAAAGTCAATGTCTCAATTTGGAGACGCTTTTTATCTCGCATTCTTGAATCAGATTTTGTTTACCCATCTTTTTATGCTGTCTGGACATTAGAAGCCCCGGGTTTTAGCTTATTTTCCCACATGTCCATCTTCAGACGCAATTAGTGTCCATAGCTGACCACTTGTACATGTGTCGCGTGTCCCTTTGGGGGGACTCGGAGGTGCCTGAAGGATGGCACGTGTATGTGGATAGACTCATCAATTGGGACGCATGCCCCGGGCCCGAAAGGTCTCAGCTAATTAATCCAGCATCCAGTCTCCATTGTCAAAGGTCTAATTTCCTTTCTATTTATGGACATGGTCATATAATCACGCCTCCTGACCCTGAGTGACCGAGGGTGTTGTTTACTAGGAAATAAGATCTAGTCCGATTGATTTTTTCACGCATGAAATGATTTTTACGGTCCTTGAAAGAAAAGAGCTCATATAGATTGAATGACATGCAATTCAGCTGCACATGCTCGATTTCCAATATTAATGATATCGATTTTTCCAGGATCAATGCACCACCAGGAGGCGTAGCATCGAATATATTCACTGCATCCGAAAAAAGTGATCAACCGCGTAAAATTCGTGATCATCAGAAATCATCGATTTTCGGCACTGATCAACCGGATCAAATCAAGGTAAGTGGTTTATTTGCAAGCACGATTTCGCAATCAGTGCTATGGATATGCATTTTCCAGACCAGTATTGACCAAGCAGATGAAGATGAGGTGATGAAAAAATTGTGTTGAGAAATTTCTAATCATGCATGATTTGAAATGCTAACACAAAATTCACATGGTGATGGGTTAGGCATACTGTAGAATACTAAAATTCTAATTTTGCATTACTAAATTTCAAAATTTGCATTGCTCATTATTAATGAAATCTATTTTTAGCGCAATTACATGTCGCCGCGTTATCAAGAGAATACGAAACAACGTTTATTCGGAGGAGAAAGCGGAGATTCGCAAGGTACTCCGCGTCGCGTCAACGATACTTGGCGTTCGAATTTGGTCTTCTCAGCATCGGCCGATTGTATTGCTGACGAATTGAAACGTACGCCGAAAAAGTCTCCAAGTTCTGGTAAGTCGAATTATCATTGGCTACTTGGAAGGAGGCGGAGTTAACTCCGCCCCTGGCATTGACAAAGCTACAGTATCCCAGCACAGGAATATTGGAATTTCCCGCTTCTCACGAGACACTTCTTTCAGGGATCAATCCGATCACCGGCGAGACGTTGGAAAAACAAGAGAACGGTTCGTCTCCGACGTTGAAAGCCAACGGAACCACCAATGGGACCAATGGTCAAGAATCGGAGGCTAATGGCAATATGAACGGCGATATGGGCGGTCATAATGGTCAAGTGAATGGTCAATCGAACGGTCAATCGCGTCGTCAACCACCTGGTGGTCGAGCCAATGGAATTTTCTAAAAGCAGAATATACTGCAAATTCATCGGATGATTTTTTAAAAAAGAGTGCAATTTCACTATCCAATGCATGGATAATTATGGACCATTCTAATATGTGAATTTTTGAGTCACAGTTTTTTGTATACTTGCCCTTGATTTTTTTTCTGTTCAATCTGCATTCCTGATTCTGATATCAGCTTTTCTTTAATTGACATTTGATTCCAAATTGTAATTCAATGATTATCGATTATCTGGGCACAATTTTTTCCCATAGATTATGCTCACCATGATATTTGAAATATGCATGATAAGAAATATTGGATTTATTCCCTTTTTTGATGTACTGAAAAAGAATGATTTCTGTATTTTAAAATTCTGGTTTGATTATTCGCAATGTGGCCGATTGGGGTACATGAGGGAGGCATACTGTAACTGCTGAAGTGGCATAAATTTTACAGTTGCTAGAAGAAACTCGTATAAGCATAACCACTGGGATAATCGGGCATGCTGATTCCGTGATAATCCTTGCCGATTGTTTGATTGCATAAATATACCAATTTATGTGTTATTCAACCATAATTCTGTATTCAATCATGACACATCGATCAGAAATCGATTATTGACTAACTGGTATGCCATTTTCCAAAATTTCATTCGTATCGAGTTACTTTCTACTAGCAGTGAAGCTTCACGCTTTTTTCTGGCCTGCATCCATATCATTCTGATGGATTTATCAGCAATGGATTGTTGAGTATCATGTTTATGTATGTATCATTGTATAAAATTCACAAAAAGCAGCCGTTTCTCCATTACAATAAATACTTTTTCAAAATTGCGCAATTTTAGCACACGCTTTCTCATTTTACACGGCAGAATGCCTCATCTTCTTTCATAACTGAATGAAATCAGTTTTTACGCTTGACTCATCTCAAACTTTATTCACATGCTTTTCTGAAAATCACTGCATCTCCGGAAATCCTACTCTTCTGCTGCGGGAGCTAATAGAGAGACGTCAGCTGCTGTTTGCTCGTCTGAATCTCAACTGAGCAAAACGGCTCTTACGCAACGTTGTGTAAATATTCGGTACGCATAAAAATTCCAATGAGATTCTAGTTCGGCGAACAGTGCATTCAATTTTGCACGTGTCTTTGCCCATCCCCGTATAGGGCCGAGACTGGATCGATTCTTGTTTCGCGTGTTGGTTGAACGTTGCTGTAGAAACGTCCTCTGGAGGCCTCCTCTTAGTTTGTCACATGAAAATAGCCAATTTCTGTTCTGTGAACAGTCTGGGTCTTCAGTCAGGCAGTAAAAATTCGCCTTTTAAGGCAGAAGAAGCCGCCTTTTCATCGGTCTGTAAAAAATCTGCCTCTGTTTTCCTATAGGCAGTAAAAATCTGCCTGTCTAAAGGCAGCAAATCTATCTTTTTCTAAAGGCATCAAAATCTGCTTATTTTCTAATGGGAGCAAAATCTAGCTTATTTTCTAAAGGCAGCATAATTCTGCCTATCTTCAAAAGCAGAAAATCTGCTTTCTTTCAGTATCAATTTCATAGCATGTAAAAATCCTAATTTTCAGTAAGCAATGGGTGGCGTTCAATCGGTATTGCCTCAACCGGATGCATCTCAACCGTATTTCGCCTTATTCTTTCATCGACCGGATAAGATCAAAATCGTATTAGCCGACAAAGAGACCATCGAGACAATTCGTGGATCGTGTTCGAAAACTTGGCACCGCGGTTTTCAAATGGATTCGTACGACGAAGACGGTTCGTATCATTTGAAATTCGCCGGAAATCCGTTCAGCAAAAATACGTGTTTGGAAGACGCGGTGATAGCCAAGACGGTGTGCGCACGAATTTTGGCCGATCTGTATTCGGTGGGATGGCAATTCGCATTATCCAGCGATTTGACTCGATATCAAGATCTGACCACTTGGTTTTTCCAACGGTCGACCGCCGTCCGATGCCCGCCTCCGTTGGTCATCTGCTTATCGTTGAGTTCGTCCGATCGATTACAATTGATCGGTGCTGATCAATCGATGTGGTCGTTGCTGAAATACGCGGTTCAGAATTCTTACGACGACGGTGTACAAGGCGAATATTCTCATTCGTGCGGAGCCGGATGTTACGAATTGAAATTACACGGTACGCCTTGGCACACGTGTTCGATGTCGGAAGGAATTCGTGCCAGGAAAATGTTGCTGGAAATCATTCGCCAATTCCATGCGCGTCAATATCGATTTTACGCAACGGCTGATCTGAAAGGCACAGCCGATAGTATATTCTTCATTTATCAACCGACCGTGGATAGTACGCAAGAGAAATTTTGCATGATCAGTTTGAACGCCAATGATCGATTGAGATTAATCGATTGCCCAATGGATGTGATCGATGTGGCTAGGTGAGATTTCTGGTCTCTGACTGACCCATGCAGATCATTGGTCTGCGATAAAAATGCACTGCATTCGGCATGGCTTCTCAATGAAGCCCAGCTCAGGGTTACTGTAACCGCTCTGATGCACCCCTCTATTTTGCATTGATTCAAAAATATGCACCATAAATGCATGCATAATTCTGCTTGATCAAGTGATCAATCATAGCCCTGATCGATCGATACTAATCGTCTAATTTTCAGGCAAACCATATCCAACAGCTGGTCGGGCGGTATTCAAAACGAATGCAATTTGGGCTTGGGGAATCGAAATGCAGGCTCCGAAGCCTCGTATTTATCCACGCCCACGTGGGAATTTCAAATGCGCGGATATCCGTGGTGGGCCAACGGCGGTGATACGGTTCGAAGTCGCGCATTCTTGACGTACCTGTTTGACGGATTATTACAAGGCGGTTGGTGTATGCTCAGCGCATTGGACATCAGTCGACGCGACAACGACAAAGCCGTATTCGTATTCAAATCGTGCCCACCGACGCAATTGCCGCATTTCTGCATCAGCCTCCACGAGACGGATAAGATTCGTCTGATCGGTGCGAGACCGGATATATCCGAAGCTGTATCTCGTAGTATAAGGAACAGTTGGTCGAAACAAATCGCTCGCGAATCGGAATATTACGGGAGTACGGAATTGAAATTATGCGGCAATCCGTGGTCGCCGTTTTCCTCCAACGAATCGTGTTTGGCACGCGTCATGATGTGTCGTATATTGGCCACGTTAGCTCATCACGGGTGGCGAGTGATTTGCAGTGCGGACGTATCGGCTAAATATCATCATCAAGATAATGGTCCCGATTACCCCATCGATGTTCATAGTTGGTTCGTGGCGTATACCGGATTTACGCATGTACCAACTGTGAACGTACCGAATGTACCCACGTTGCCTGGAACCGTTTCGCCACCGCCCGCCTACGATATACCGCCACCAAGTTATTCCCAAGTTATGAAGTGAATTTTGCATCGAAATTTGTACGGCTCAGATCAAAGCATTGATTGATCACATGATTTTTACTAATTGCATTCTGTCTGATCACATCATTCTTTACTAATTGCATTCAAGATTATCGATCCATTTATGTACTGATAATTTTGATCCTTGTTTGCATGCGTACCATGTCTTATTGATTGATTAGGCATGATTTGTATTATTGCTAACCCCGATTTCATGCTGTATTGCTCAGTAGTGCCCATTTTCTGCTAACATGTTATGATCAAATATAAATATGGGACAAAATTAGCAATTCGTGGCATCAAAATATTTGGTGTCTGTGCCTAGCATAGCAAGGCACCAAATTTGCAGATAAATATGGAAAGCAATCAAATAAAATGCTCAATATTATTATAGAAATTTCCACTGATCGTTTTCTGCTCGATTATGCGCAGACCTAATCCGAATGATCATCCCACATTGATCACCATGAAAATAATTATTGACTTCATTGAACATCCAGGAAGCAAATACACATGATCGAATTTCTGACGTATTTCGATGATTGTTGAACGGGAAAACTTTGCACTCATACACCAAAGTGGTTCCGGAATGTTTCTTGCATGGAGCGGTCGAAGCTTCATGCTTACAGTACGCACAAAACTTGATCCGAAATGAGGCTGTTCATTATTCAAAATTTGATCGTCATAATTTGTATTAGCAAATTTCGTGATGTTAGTGCAGCTTGCAAACCGAGTATGTAAATTTTGGCATAAAATTTATCTGATGTAAATCGGGATCCATTTTCAGGCGGAAAAGGGTCTTGTGCGGACATAGGGGCAGTTCCATTCGAAGATCGGACCTGTTATAAAGTGGTCAAGAATTCGACCACGTGGCAAGGTGGATATCAAGTCTGTTCGGACGTGGCCCAAAGCTCGTTCGGACCATCATCATCTGGTCGTATAGCAGCATTCGCAAATCAATCGATCTATGATCAAGTCATGAATCAAATAGTCAGCAATCAAGGCTCATTACAAGCGTGGCTAGGAGCCCAAGCTCCGAGTACTAGCACTGCGGAGACATTGGACGGATTTTGTTGGATGACCGATGATGCGACGCAAGGGTCACAAATCACTGTCCAAACAGGCGTGTCCATTGTCACCAGCGTAGTAGGAGGATCCACGGCAAAAGCCTTGTACGTGGACACCGCATTGCCAAACAACTTCTTACGGGGTCTTTTGAATTCGGCTAGTGATAAGCATTATGTGCTTTGCGAATTTGGTAATTTTTAAAATATCCAGAAGCATTGGTGGATGAGAGAAATGATTTTTAGGCTGCGATGGAGGAACTGCGACTAGTGCAACGTGCACAAATGGTCCTACGCAGACCACTGAGTGTACGACCCAAGGCACTGCGTGCAATTTTACTGTGCCCACGACCACGACAACGACCAGTTCCACAACGTCCACAACATCGACCACCTTGACCACGTCCACGGTCACGTCCACGACCATTCCAACGAGTACTGTAGAGACTACGACCCTCAGTTCGACCAGTACAACAAGCCCAACGTCCATAAGTACCTCGACGTTGACCAGTACATCGACGTCTACAACCGTCCCTGTCACGACCACAATTAGCAGTACTACATCCAATACGCAATCAACGTCTACAATATCCACAACGACTTCGACCACTGAAGCCCCTACGACCCTAATGACTACTGAAATCTCCAGCAGCACATCTTTTCCTCAAACGACCACATTATCCAATGAAGCCCCTACGACCCTGATGACCAGTACAAGTACAAGCTCCAGCAGCACATTTATGCCCCAAACGACCACATTATCCACATTTGGATCCATGACCACGATTCAGGCAGTGCCAACGACTGCTGTATCTACATCTACAGAATCGCAATTGGTGACCACGTCCACCACAATCCCTCTGGCAACGACAACATTGCCAGAATCCACGAGCAGCACTTTGGTGCAAGTAGAAACAACATTGCAAACGCAGCCATCAAGTTCAGAAACGCAGACGAGTACAACTTCACCCGTGCTTGGATCAAGCTCTATCATGTCCACTGATGTGGTCACGAGTGACCTGTGGTCAACTGCGATGTACTCGACCAGTACTGCGTCCACTGCTTCACAGCAGACAACGGAATGGTCAACGAGTTCACAAAATTTCCAGACCACAATTGCATCTACTCTAACAAGCCCTGCGGAATCAATTTTATCAAGTACAGTTGCTGGAGATTGCGAATTTGGCAATTTGCCATGCACGACTACAATATCCCCAATATTGCCCACATCAATGACCGCTGAAAGTGATCATATCACGTCCGAGATGACCACATCAATGAGTGATCCTCCGCAGATCACCACCCAAACCAATGCAATCACCAGTGCATCTGAAATATCATCAGAACCAAATTTGAATACCGCAACGGCTGGACTTGTGCAAAGTACATCCGCAGAGCAATCGCAATCAACGAATTCCATGCTTTTTACAACATCACAATCTGAAATGTCGAATCTGGAATCCAGTACCTCTACAAGCAATTTACTTTTAACCAGTGCAATTGGATCAAGCATTGATCCAGACACCATAATTTTTTCTACGTCAGGACGCATAGCGAGCCTTTTGACCAGTGCAAGTGGATCAAGCATTGATCCACAAACCACGATTTTTTCTACCACAGGAAGCATCCCAAGTGAATCTTTCACATCAATTTCGTTTCCTGCTGATTCTACAGAACCTACAGTACCCCAAACAAGTAATACACAAATTTTGGATACTGATACTTCAGAGGCTTCTCAATCCGCCTTGAGATTTTCAAGCTCAGAAATAAGCATTATCAGCAATGCAATCACAGATCAAATCAGCAATACATCTGAATCACAATTTGAACAAGGAACCGATTTGGAAATTGAGGCTACTTCCACGGCTTCTGTGGACATATTCATGGCCACTTCGACCCCTACTGAGGCATCAGAAAATTCATATCCTATTCAAGCAGTGACCTCTGCTAAAACTAGCATAGAAAATTTGGCTGATTCCACAAGTGCTGATTTTGGCAGTACTTCCCAATCAGGAATTCCAATTGAAACTTCATTTTTTGGGAATAGTTTTTCAACAGATGCAATGCAACTGGTTTTTGAATTTGGAAATACTGGGACTAGTGACCAGCCATGGACAGTGACCAATGATCATGAAAGTACTGAGGAAAATACATGGACCACTGCAGATCATATGGATGATTTATCGACAGAATCCAAAGCAAGCGTGAATCCAGAAGTAATAAATCCAAGTCCAGGATTAGCAGTAATAAATGAATTTAGCACAACGACTGCATGGCAATCTTCGGAAATCACTCCTGCATTGGAGGGTCCTGAAAATATGGACCATTCTGATCCTACTGAAATAAGTGCAAGCAGCATTGCACCCAATGAAGTACCTGATTTTACATCAGAAACCCATGAGATTTTCTCAACAGAAATTTCCAGCCAAAATGCCAACTTTGGGTCAACACCAGAGACCCAGGTGTCCTCGACAGAGATTCAAAATTTACACAGTCCTGGAACCGTCAATCCAGAAACTGGGAATTCTCAAAATCCATCTACATTTGTGAATCCAGCAGAAAGCAGTGATTTTCATGAATTATCAACTGGGTATACTGTAAGCAATGAAATTATAGCTAGTTCGTCAATTCTGAATCCATTTTTAAACGGAAGCAATACAGTCACACAACCTGATTTGGATTGGATGACCACAGGGGGTATCAAAAATTCAGCAATTGCAAATTTATCAAATGCAAGTACGGATGGACCTTTAGATACCAAAAATTCAAATAATGATAATGCCCCTGGGAATATGCCTATTGATTCTGCAAGTATCACAAATCAGCCTAGTGAAAATCGATCTGATAATCCATCTAATTCGGCCGAGTTTGGAATCACGAAATCTGGCACCGGATTAACAATGGAAAATACGATATCTGATCCTGGAAGCCGGCCTCAAATGATCAGCAGTGCATCAACAATCGATGCTGATGATCAACAAGGGAATGTTGGCAGTACAAAACCAGGTGATCATGGATCACTAATCGTATCAAGCACAGAAAAATCGCCAATGATAATTTCAACGAATGCTGCTGAAAATCCAGAGCATTTTGGCAATGGCAATAAACCAAGCACCATTCCGCAGAGTCATTTTGACTCTACTGCTTCACCTACCACTATGCGGTCAACAGCCAAAACCCAGCAATCACCTGGCATTGACCATGGATCAGATGGACCATCAGCTACTGTAGCTGCAAGTCCAGGAAAAAATCAACCTCAGCAAAGCATGAATCCAAAATCGACCCAACCGATAAGCACAAAATTACCAAAACCAATGAGCCCAAATTCACAAAATTCCATGCCTGGCAATGAATCTCCAGCAGCACCGCCTAATCAAGCCATACAAGACTCCAAAACCCCATCAGCTGAATTATCACAAAAATCAGAAGCTACAAAAAGGCAATCGCACATCAGTGCGTCATCAGCATTAACCCTGAAGACGACCATGAGTCCGGAAGATGCTAAAAGTGAGTCCATTTTTGAAGGCAAAATCAGAATTTGAAAATATGCTACATTTAGATATGATGAAAAATTGGCGTGCCCCTGAATGGGAACAATGGACTCCGTGCAGCAAAACGTGCGGCAAAAATGGATTCAGAAAAAGATACAGAAAATATAATTCATGCCAAAATATTAGCGGAATACTCACGTGCCCGAAAGACGAAGAAGAATCGGACAGATGCGATTTGCCGAAATGCGTAAGCGCATTGGCATTCGAAATTGCGCAAATTTTGAAAAATTTCTCATACAGGATACCATGTCGAAATTGGAACGATTGATCAGTCAGATCGCCATGCAAATCGGTTGTACATGGATTATTGTCGCTTTGATAGTGGCCGTAGGTGTTTCTATGATCACTAGGTATACAGGGAGTATCGATTGCCGATCATTGTGATCAGAGTGAGTCCGATTTCAGATCACGAGATTATTTGGCATTGGTACATGTGAATTCGAATATTAGCCTATTAGCAGGACATTTGCTTGTTTCATATTTCGCTACGAGGGATGATCAGAAGTTCAATCGTGTATGTACATTGGTCAATGACCAGTGGTCATTTATGCTGAACAATGGAATTTTCAGGATACCTGCCGAGCCGCATCTGTTGGCATGCAGTACTTTTTCATGGTCTCGTTCGCATTCCAATTTTTGGAAGCCGCATATATTTATTGCGTTCTCACAGCGGTGGTCATCGGCAACGAAATGCCATTATCCAAAAAAACCACTATGGCAATGGGATGGGGTAAAATCGACTGATTTTACACCGCGATGCAATCGATAATTGCGGTTATAGGGATCCCGTTTTTGGTCACTGCATCCACGGCTGTATCATCGTACAAGAATTTGATGGCTGATTTTTCGTAAGCATACTTTCAAATACCCAAATGCAATCCAAAAAATTTGCATTGCAGATGTTGGCTGAACGTTGGCCATCCGGTATTCCTGGGCTCATTTTTGCCCATCGTAACCATGGCAGTGGGTACATTCATTTTCTTGGAAGCCGCCGGATTGCAAAGAGCACCAGGAGCATGTCGTAGTAATATTATTTCTTGCAAGTAAACACTGCATTTTTGAGATCAGCTTCAAAACTTTCACTCCTAATTCGTAGAATCGCAAGAGGAGGCTTATTTTTCGTTGCATCCATGAATTTCGCATCCTGGTTCATGGGAACATCGTCGGTTTTCTATCGGCATATCTTCTTGTTCACTGTATTATTCGGATTGAACATCGCATTGGGTGTATTGATTTGCGTATTCCATGTATTCACTGATGTTAAAGTAATTGACCACTAATTATATTAGTCATCAGACCCTTGACCACTGGCTTTTAGGTCAGAGCATTCATGAAATGGGCATTCAAACGGACAAAGGGAAAGAAATACCAAATCAGCAAAGCTTGAGAATTCATCAATTGAGTGATAAGCAGAGATATGGATTGATCAAACTCAGCATGCTGAGGGCATACTGTAGCAAGCTTTGCTTCGATTTTCTGCATCAAATTTGGCTTGTCAAAATACAGTATATGCATGATCATGTGCTCAAGGATAGCCACATTTGCAATAGTGTGAGCGGTACACTACGCACTTACAGTATGGGAGTTGGGGCCTGAGTTATCCAATAGACGAACCGTGGAGTATACGAAGGTAGACTAGGGGAATCATATCAACACTTGGATTAGACTGGACCGTATATTCAAGACACGATATTGTAATACAAATGATAGGCACGTATGGTGGCAGTACAATCAATAGGCACGTTCACGTGACGAAACCAATCTCGGCTACACGACTCGACAGCCGATCTCAATCGCTGAATAACGACTACTCTCTCTCTCTCTGAGAGATATTCAACTACTGAACTCCTGACGAGACACAAAGTTAGACTAGGCCCTTTGGCGGATCCTAGCAGACAAATATCATGAGAATCACTTCTTGATATAGGCGTCTGGGTAGACAGGCGCCATCTTTGAATCGATGATCACGCTCGAATGCGTCTGGGTTGACAGGCGCGACGATCATGCTCGGATGACCCTTGCACATTGAACATTTCAAAAATCGATTTTTGACATGATTGGTGCTATGAATCCATATTTTCTGCGATAACTAATCATGCTGATTCGAAAAAGCATCATTTTGAAACCTGATCAATATGTTGTCAAAAGAATGCTAAATTCTACACTACACCTGTATGAACTTTTTTCTCAAAAAAGCAATGATCAATTTGTGATTATTGATGAGATTAGGTCAAAACTAGACCATCGCATGCCTTGATAAAAATCTTGGGTCCGCCCTTGCAAGGGAATACATTATTCAGATTTTCAACAGGTGTTTGGATGCAAAATCTTTGAACCTGGGCCGTTTAACCCTAGAACGTCCGCTCCAAAAATGGGTGTTTTTCTGATAAGTGATAAGGTGATTTTCAAACTCAAAAATTTC